>JAQPPZ010000665.1:0-60484 GCA_028583015.1 Wollemia nobilis | reverse complement strand
CATGATATCATGACATGTTGCACCATCATGACCAAAGGAGGAAAGATGTCACGATATCATGACATGTTGCATCGTTGAGGCCGAAGGAGAAAAGGTGTCGCAATATCATGACATGTTGCATCGTCGCAACCAAAGGAGAAAAAGTGTGGCGATATCACGACATGTTGCATCATCGCGGCCAAAGGATGAAAGGTGTCATGATATCACGACATGTTGCATCATCGCGGCCAAAGGAGAAAAGTGTCGTGATATCGTGACATGTTGCATCGTCGTAGCGAAAGGAGAAAAGTGTCGCAATATCATGACATGTTGCATCGTCATGGCCAAAGGAGAAAAGTGTCATGATATCGCAACATGTTGCATCGTCGCGGCCAAAGGAGAAAAGTGTTGCGATATCGCGACATGTTGCACCATCGCGGCCAAAAGAGAAAAAGTGTCATGATATTGCGACATGTTGCACCGTCGTAGCCAAGAGAGAAAAAGTTTCGTGATATCGCGACATGTTGCATCATCATGGCCAAGAGAGAAAAAGTGTCACGATATCGCAACATGTTGCATTGTCACAGCCAAAGGAGAAAAAGTGTCGTGATATAGTGACATGTTGCATTGTCACGGCCAAAGGAGAAAAATGTTGTGATATCGTGACATGTTGCATCATCACGGCCAAAGGAGAAAAAGTGTCATGATATCACGACATGTTGCATTGTCACGGACAAGAGAGAAAAAGTGTCGCAATATCATGACATGTTGCATCGTCGTGGCCAAAGGAGAAAAAGTGTCAAAGGAGAAAAAATGTCGCGATATCACGACATGTTGCATCGTCACGACCAAAGGATAAAAAGTGTCACGATATCATGACATGTTGCATTGTCACGGCCAAAAGATAAAAAGTGTCACGATATCGCAACATGTTGCATCGTCGTGGCCAAAAGAGAAAAAGTGTCACGATATCACGACATGTTGCATCATCGCGGCCAAAAGAGAAAAAGTGTCACGATATCGCAACATGTTGCTTCGTCGTGGCCAAAGGAGGAAAAGGTGTCACGATATCGTGGCATGTTGCAACATTGTGGCCAAAGGAGAAAAAGTTTCGTGATATCGCTACATTTTGCATTGTCACAGCCAATGGAGGAAAAAGTGTCGCGATATCATGACATGTTGTATCGTCGCAGCCAAAGAGAAAAAGTGTCACGATATTGCGACATGTTGCATCATCATGGCCAAAATAAAAAGAGTGTCATGATATCGCGACATGTTGCATCATCGTGGCCAAAGGAGGAAAAAGTGTTGCGATATCGCGACATGTTGCAACATCACTGCGAGAAGAGGAAAAAGTGTTGCGATATCGCGACATGTTGCATTTTCATGGCCAAAAGAGAAAAATTTCATGATATCGCGACATGTTGCATTTTCGTGGCCAAAGGAGAAGAAGAAAAAAGTGTCGCGATATCGCGACAATTTGCATCAATAGACCAAACCGATCCCCTTGGCAACATCTCACATTGTGTAAACATTGAAACTTGTAGGATCGTGCCTTAGGCCAATGGGGAAGGAGTCTCTCCACTCTTGAATGTCAGATTCGTCGACTCCCCTGTTAGCTAGGAAATGGTTTATAAGATTTGGCTCCAATGCAAATCTTCTTTTACTATTGTAACCATGTGTTCTCTCTGACAAAGGCTGGGAAAAGTCTCTTCTCAACTTGTAAATGATATTTGTTTTAATACAAGTTTTTTCAAATTATTAAAAAAAAAAAAAGTTGACAAGGTTAACCATGGTCCATAGAAAATACATAAATAATAATTAAATACATTTGTATAATAATTTCCCGTAAGCTTAGAAAAGTACATCATACAATGTTAACCATTTCCATCATGCCAAATTATAATATTATATATTTTGTTTATGATAATTATCAAATATATTAAATTGGACCCAATAGTAGACACATTTATTTGAAAAACACATGGGATTACAAATAAATGTGTAAATTAGTACATATGCTTATAATTTTATATGATTTAGTTATATATTTAATTTAAATATTAGATCTGATTTTAGAAACCAAATTTTACCTACCTCTTAGACACAAATTACATCACCAAATAAACCCTTTCGATGAAATAAGTAGAATCAACCTCTTTTGTACTTAAATTTGAGGTAAAGAGTGGTGTCAAATTCAATTATTAGAGAGATTTGTTAAAACTTCATAAAACCCTATAAAAGTGGTATTATTGTAAAGCACTCAAAAAAATATTTACAATGAGTATAAACATATTCATGTTTGACACAAATTTTACATTAAATAATATGCAAAAATATAGGCATATTATGCTTGTATAAGCACAATATGTATTTATGTATGACACTTACCTTTGTGCAATAAATTAATTCTAAATTTTTTTTAAGAAATTTTCAAACTTTAATCTTATTTTTATATCTTCAGGATTTATTTTGGTAGATACATTCTAATAAATTGGCTTAAGAATTGGAGGCATAACAAGAACTATCACATGCATATGTCCATGAAGAAACCTCTTAAAACACATTAGAAAGTAGCATCCATCATATATCTCCAATACATTAGGGTAAATCAATGAATCCAAGTTGGGGTTCACTCCTTTCTCTTCATTTTATTTATATTTTTAGCATATTTTTTAGTGCTCACATGATATAAATTTTTTTGTATTTATAATCGATTTATTTCATTAAATTTCTATAGAAGATATAAAGATTTTGATCCCTTTACCTAGGGAGATTAGTGTTCTAGGAGAATTTGTATAGACCCCTTAACTATAATTGTAAATTTTTACCTTTATTATAGGTTCTAAGTTTTGTAAGTACACGATGAAACCACTATAGAAATATAAAACTGCTATATAGATATAATCCCTTTGCATTGGTATAATACCTTTGCAATTGAAAGGAACGATGGAAAATAAAAAACACTAAAATAATCCACAAGGATCAAGGGATTGAAGCAACACCACATTAACCAAAACAAAGATACTAAAAAATAGAAACAAGATAATGGAAGCTAACACAAAAATCGCAATATCATATCATATGTTAGAATTAATTTTTGAATCAATAGGCAAAGAAGATCCACCATAGGCAAAGAAGATCCACCATAGTCATAGGATCAATAAAGAGATAATGGTAAATATCCACTATACAAACATGGAGGTCCTTGGTGATCCATGGAGAAAATATCTCAACCCTACAAATATAATCAATGGGTGTAACTCCATAGGAATACCAAATATCCCTATAATATCTAAATAATATAAAAATAAATATCCACACATAAATTAGGTGGGAAAAATAAACTTAACTAATATAAAATTAATGTACCTAGGTAAGCATGATCTAGAGTCTAAACACCTACACTAACACCCCCCCTAAAGCAAAGCTAGGGGTCAAAAATATAGAACCAAAAAGTTAGGAGCTCAAAATATAATCTCTGATATTCATTCGCCTTAAAAGGTTCACAAATAAATTGCTTAAATACATAAACTAATAACCAATATTTAGAAATCTTAGGAGAAATATTAGGGAAGAAAGAAAATAGGGAGGAAAGGAAAAAAGAATTTGGAGTCAAACTCTTCCTGCAGTCCATGTCGTCTAATCCTGCTAACTCGGTTGTCGTCCAATGAGGTACAAGGGTAAGGTCCAAAGCTTACAGTTATAAAATAATTTTTTATCATTTTACCATTTTAACTTCCAATATTCTCCCCCTTAAAGTTGAGATGACTGACTATACAGTCTCTTCGCTTTATATATTGAGCTTTAGTCATGCCTTTTGTGAAGATATCTGCAATGTTATCCAAAGTGTTGTAATATTTAAGATTAACTATCTGCTGCTCCACCATGTCTCGAATGAAGTGATACTTCATATCGAAATGCTTTGATCTACTATGGTGGATTGGATTGTATGCAAACTGAATGGCACTTATGTTATCACAATACAATCAAGTTGGACCACTTTGACTTTCTCCAATCTCTTCAAGACTTTTCTCAACCATAGGGCTTGAGTACTAGCATGTGTGATGGCTATATACTTAGCCTTAGTAGATGATAATGCTACAATAGTTTGTTTCTTGGAAATCCAAGTGATTAGTCCTGAACCTAGACTAAAATAGTTCCCTGATGTAGATTTCATATCATCTATATTGTTGTCCCAATCACTGTCACTGAAGCCAACTAATTTCATAGAATTACATTTTTGGTAATGGATTCCAAAATCCAATGTACCTTTTACATATCTTAAGATTATTTTAGCTGCTTGTAGATGCAGCTCAGATGGACTTGCCATAAACCTTGAAACTAGAGAAACAACATATTTAATATCGGGCCTTGTGTTGGTGAGAAACATCAGACTCCCAACCATGCTCCTGTAAGTGGTCATGTCAACCTTTGGTGCTTTGTCGTCCTTGCTCAATTTGATTCCATGTCTAGTTGGAGTTTCAACTGATTTGCACTACTCCATGGAAAATTTCTTGATCATGTCTCGAGCATACTTATGTTGACATATGAATATCCCATTATTTGATTCATGCACTTCCATGCCTAGGAAATATCACATTAAACTAAGATATTTCATCTCAAACTGCTTCATCATGGATTTTTTGAACTCCATATTCATTTTAGTGTTACTACCCATAAATATTAGATCATTCAAATACAAACAAACTATGAGAATGTCTACACCATGCTTTAGGTAGTACAAATTTAGTTCACTTTTACTTCTACTGAATCCATACTCATTGAAATAGTCATTAATGCATGAGTACCAAGCTCTTGGTGCTTGCTTGAGGCCATAAAGTGCTTTTTCAATTTATAAACAAGGTTCTCCTTTCCTTGTTCTTGAAAGCCTTGAGGTTTTTTAACATAAACCTCCTTAGTCAAGTATCCTTTCAGAAAAGCACTTTTCACATCCATGTGTTGAATATTCCATCCTTTGTGGGAAGCTAAGGGAATAACTAATTTGATTGTCTCTTGTCATGCAATAGGAGCAAAATTCTCCTCATGAGTAAACCTCTTGCTACTAATATCGCCTTGTGCCTCTCAAATGCTTCCATCAGCATTGTATTTGGTCTTGTAGACCCATTTACATCCAACAAACTTTTTCCCTTTGGGTAGCTTTACTAGCTCCCATGTATCATTATTTTTTACAAATGTTATTTCCTCTTCCATGGCTTCTTGCCATACATTTTGAGTACAAGCCTTCTCATAGCTAGCTGGTTCTATCTGTGCACTATCCAATAAAGCATAATTGGCTACATATCCCTTAGGATCATGGGAGTCATCATCCCCATACAATTGCAAATTTTTGAGTTGCTACAAAACTGTATTCATTTCACTATCTTGGCTTCTAGTGAATCTTCTCTAGAAATTTTGATCCAACATTTGAAAGGATGGATGATGTTGTAAATTTCTTTTGCCTCTTGATGGAGAGTCACTGTTAATGTCCATCAGTGAAGAACTTACTAATATCTATGGAGAAGTACTTGAAGTGGCAATTAAAGTACTTGATGTAGTACTCCTGCTTGGGCTTGTAGGGGGTGGTGTGCCTTTGCTTTTCTTCGAAGACACCTATTGTACCTGTGAATAATTTACATCTTGGGACTCATCATCAAAAAAAATTCTTTTATGAGCCCATTCTCCCCCTTCATAAAAAATTACATCCTTCGAAAGTACAATTTTATGAGTCTTGGGATTGTAGAGTCTATATGCTTTGGTAGACTCACAATACCCTACAAATATACAAGCTTGAATTTTGGGATCAAGATTCTTCCTTTTCTCATAAGGAATGTGTGCATATGCTAAAGAACCAAAAAATTTTAAGTGCTTTACATTTGGTTTCTTTCGATACCACCCTTCATAAGGAGTGATGCCATCTAAACTAGAATTTGGACTTCTATTTAGAATGTATACACTTGTTCTTATAGCATCAGCCCAGTACATATTAGTTAGATGCTTAGTATGAAGCATCATTCTCGCCATATCAACTATGGTGCAGTTATTTCTCTCTGCCACATCATTCTGTTGTGGGGTATAGGCAGTGGTGAATTGCCTTTTTATCCCACTTGCTTTACAATATTTCAAGAATTCTTTTGAGGAGTACTCACCTCCTCGATATGTCCTAAGAAATTTTACAAAATACTCACTTTATTTCTCTACATTGTTTTTTAAATCTATGAAGCAATCAAAAGCTTCATATTTATGTTTCAAGAAATAAATCCAGCACATTCTAGAGAAATCATCTATGAAAGTGAGAAAATAGGAATTATTTTCGATACTCTTTTTCTGCATTGGACCACAAATGTCCGAATGCACTAACTGAAGTGGATAGCTAGCTCTCCACACTTGTCCTTTTGGAAACTTAGACCTTGAGTACTTTTCCAAAGCACATCCTTCACATACCTCCTTTTGTTCATTTATTTTGGAAAGTCCTGTCACCATAGCTTGAGAAGTTAACAGTTTCAAGCTAGTGAAATTAAGGTGACCATATCACAAGTGCCAAAGTACACTTGGATTAGTTATAGCTACATTTGCAAGTTGAGCTCCCCCTAGCTCACCAAATTTGAGAGGTAATAACCAATTCTTCGTCATTGGGACCTTTGTGATGACACGATTACAATTATTTTTATCAATAATGATACATTTTCCATCATCAAAAACAAGTTTGTAATTATTCTCCATAATTTGCCCAGCGCTTAGTAGATTGTGTTGGAGCTTTGGAGTGTAGTAGATATCATTCACTTTATTTAGGCCTTCTTTTTTTGGAACCTCCATGACTCCAATGCCTTCGACTTGCAAAGATTTATCATCCCCTAACTTGATGTGCGATTTATAAGTGGAATCTAGAGTAGAAAATAGATTTTCTTTGCCACTCATATGGTTTGAGAAACCAGTTTTGAAAATCCATTTGTCATTTAGATTTTTTTTTTATTGTCCATATGAAAGAAAAATATTAGAGGTATCATCTTCTTCACCATAATTTCCATATTGACTACTCTTAACTTGAGAATATTTTGACCAGTAGTCATGAGCAAAGTGACCTGGCTTGCCATAGTTAAAACAATATTTTTTGGACTTGTCACTTCCTCATCCTTGATTTCCACTTCGTGCTATATTTCTTGCTTGATTTTGGTTTCCACATTTGTTTTGATTGCCTCCTCTATTGGAGTTACCTCCTCTATTCTGATTGTCTCCTCTGTAGTTGCCTTTACCTCTACCTTTTCACTAGCCTCTGCCTTGACCTCTTCCACATCCTCTTCCAGTATTTTCATTGGATGTGAAGGCTTTATCATCACCTCCATAGCTGGTTGAAGGAGATTCCTATAATCTCTCTTCATGAGACATTAACGACCCAATTAATGCATCAAATGTTAAATTGGAAATATATTTTGACTCTTCTATGATTATGACTATGTGATTCTATATTTGAAGAAGTGTTCGTAACACTTTCTTTACAATTTTTTTAGGCTTAATTTCTTCGCTAAGAGTAACCATTTTATAAACTATTGCTTTCAATCTGACACATTAATCACCTACTTTTTCATCTTCTTTCATTCTGAGATTTTCAAATTTTCATTTTAGTGTTTGCAGCCTCACTTGCTTCACTTGATCACTTCCTTGGAATCCATATTTCAAATATTTCCATGCATCTTGTGCAGTTATACAAGTGGCTAGTCTAGAGAGTATACTCTTCTCCAATTTTTCTTGGAGATGATAAAGAGTAGAGGAGTTTCTCTTTTGTGCTTCTTTCTTTGTTTTCTTATCTACGGTACTTAATGTTGTCCAGTCTGTGGGTTCGGTGTAACCCTCTTCCACTATGTCCCACAAACCTTTCCCTATGAGCAAGGTCTTCATTTTGATAGACCAATACTCGTAGTCATACCCGTTGAACTCTAGAATTGGTAGATTGTTATGTGAGGCCATAGTTACTAAAACACTTTTTTTATTTCTTGGTTACAATAAAGCACTCTATTTTTTCAAAGAAGGAAGAAGGAAGAAAGAAGAAAGAAGAAGAAAGAAGATATTACAAGTTTAAGTCAAATCTTACTTGATTCACTGTTTCACTGATTGTGTGTTCCTCTTACTGTGGCGCTGCTATTTCTTGATTCACGAATTTTTTTGCTACTTGTTCTTCGTCGTCACTGATCAATATTATCTCAGGTGATTCTTATTCTAGAATTTCTACTAAATTACTATAATGAGTATATTAAAATTCTTGTGGTGCAACTTCTATGGATTTGGATTGCTCAAATTGACTCCCAAAGGATATTCTACCTCGTACCCTGAGTCTAGATGCCTCTGGTGTGCTATTACTATGTTCTGTAACTAACTAAACATAGTATGAAGCCCATAAGCTCGTACTTTTTCATAAAAACCTTCAGCATTCTCTCTTACCAAAAGTGCACAAAGTGCATGATAACATCCTGTGGAGCAAATCATGAATTTTTCCCTTCAATTTGCCTTTTTTTTTTACAAATTCCTAGTCTTCAATGTTTTGCCTCTCTCAGAATTTTACAAAGAAATTGTCACAATTTTCCACATTTGAGTCCTCTTACATAAATTGCCTCCTAGGCAATGTTCTTTTAAGAAATTATTATTTTAATTTATTAAATATAATATAAATTATTCTTTTTAATATATAAAAAAAACATTAGAAAGAAAAAAAAACATTAGAAAGAAAAAAAACTTTAGAAAGAAAAAAAAACTTTTTTGTAAATTTTTTCAAGCCTGCGGGTGTCGAACCTGTGACTCCTCTCACTAAACAAAGTCTTCTTACCAAATCGGATTTGACCGTCGATGGGACTCAAGCACCATACACATGTATTTCTAAGATTTTGGGGCAAGTGTACCAAAAATAAATTTAAAAACTTTGTCGCCGTCGGGTTTCGAACCCATGACCTATTGGGGGCGAGCACCTTAAGTCTGGCTCCTCGATCCAGTCGAGATGCGTGTCCTGATGAGGATGCAAGGGAGGCTTACCTCATTTGTTTCATCATGACCTATGCAAAACAACAAAAAAAACTTGTTCTTTTATCCCACATTCGTTGTGCGAAGGGGAAATAGCACTATATAATAAAAAATATGTACAAAGCTTATTGATTGCCTTCGGGTAGTCGATGATCACCCTTTTACCAACTTCCTTAGCTAATCTCCTCACGCCATGTCACCCTAGTTGCTCCTTTGTCTACCATGTCACCTACCACATCTCCTTATTTCCAGTTAGCTCTCCTTTGGTCCACATATCCATGTGTTTGCCTCGCTATCTTCTCACCATGTGTCTGCCTATGGTTTGCATCCCGCCAAGTCACCTATCAATCACTTGGGAAATCATGCCTAGTGTTCTCTGGTCAGCTGGTCAACCTCAAACTATGTGCTCTCTATAGGCCTCCTCTTGACCTCACCTTGATTCACACTCTACAGGCCCTCTCGACCTACTCAAGATCCATGCCTTGCTTGTGGGCCTCCTCGGGTGATGTAGGAGCATCCGATTGCAATGGAGCAATCTTGCATCCTCTAAATTTTTTCTAAATCCTCACAGTACTTTGTATTTTAATTGTTCCAGTTCTTCCCTTGGGGGGGTGAGTTTTGTGAAGAAATGGGAAAGTTCTAAGTTTTGTAAAGCTTGAGCAAGTAGTTGGGGTGAGGTCGCGAAATCGTGACCTCAAAAGCTTCAATGTAGACAAGGGCCGGTTCTGTCGCGATATCGCGACATTAGTTAATAAAGGGAGCGGAGAGTAATTTTCGTTATGATATCGCGACGTCGCGATATCGCGACGGTAGCTAGACAGCCGAGGCAAGGAGAGTTCTCCATCGCGATATCGCGACGTCGCGATATCGCGACGTGAGTTGAAAAGGCAAAGGCACATTCTGAATAAGGTGCAGAGGTGGTTGGGTCGTGATATCGTGATAGTTTGAACAGGCAAAAGCAAAGCAGCAGTTGGGTCGCGATATCGTGACATGTCATGATATCGCGGCCAAGAAGAAGGCAGACTGAGACGAACATGCGGACGACCATGTAAGGCCGAATTTGACACGTGGCTGCCATGTGTACCATGACAATTGTGAAGGGCACGTGTACCAAAATTGTTTTGCGACAAGGGGAAGGCATGGCTAGGTTTACACGCGATCGGCTACATTTAAGAGAACAAAGATGGAGATCGCGTAGATTAAGAAGGGAGGTGTCGGCCATGCATTATTTTTTTTATTTCTTCTGACAACACAGCCATTACAGGTGATGGCTTCATGGAGGAGACAACAATGTAGAAGACAGTCTGACCAAAGCGGTGGGTGCAGGCCAGTGAGGCCATTAATGCAAGCTCCTCTGTAGATCGGGAAGATGGCCATTAATGACAGAAATTTTGAAAAACCCAGGACGGGGGGAAATTTGAATTTGAATTTTGTTAGGTGGGGGGCATTAATTGCCTAGAGGATCGGGGCCTCGATAAAAACCCAAAAAATTGTAAGGATGGGGATGGTGAGTTCGGGATTGAGGGGGGAAGAGTGATATGCCTGGAAATACTACTGTAAAAAATGTATTAAGCAATTTAATGAAAATTACTGTGAACTTTGTTGTGTGAATCTCGGCTCGCCATCAAGTGGTATCAGAGCGGGAGCTCCTGAGCATGTAACAGATCGTTGGAGAGAGGCAGTTACACCAGGATCTATGGAAGGATTTTAAAAAAAAAATATATAATATAATGCCTCCACGAAGAAACCGTGGTGGAGTAGGAAATGTGGTGTCGGCCGAAGACTTCCGAGCCTTGCAGAGACAAGTTCAAGCCCTGCAAGCAGAGTTACGCAGAAGGCACGAGCCCGGAAGGGATGAGGAAAGTGAAGACGAAGTTGAAGAAGAAGACCAATCCGAGGAAGAGGAAGAGGCTGTGGATCTCGCACAAGCCCGGTTGTACAAGGCCATCTCTCAGATTGGAAAGCAACCAAAAATGGAGGTTTCTACATACTCGGGAAACCTAAATCCAGAAGAAGTGATTGACTGGATAAATGATTTAGAAGAGTATTTCGAATACGAGGAGGTTGAAGACCCTAATCGGGTCAGATTTGCTAAGACCAAGTTGAAGGGTCATGCCAGCATTTGGTGGAGGGGAATACAGTTGGAGAGGAATAGAAGAGGGAAGGAGAGAATAACAATATGGGATAGAATGGTGGAGAAGTTGAAAAGGTAGTTCATCCTGATAGATTACGAGTTGGATCTGCTAAGAAAAATGCAGAGTTTGAGACAGACAAACAAAATTGTCCAAGAGTACACCGAGGAGTTTTACAAGATCTCTATTAGAACTGGGCATTTAGAGGCAAACAAAGAAAATGTAGCCCGTTATATCAATGGGTTGAGACTCGATATCCAGGAAGAGCTGAGCCTGGTTCGGGTAAGCACCATTGAGGATGCTTACCAATTTGCCTTAAAGGTGGAAGAAAAACTGAATAGGCGGTTTGAAGGCAAGCAAAGAGGAAGGGGCCATGGTGGAAGAACTGGTGGGAGAACCAGTGGAGAAAAGTATAAAGACCCGAAGAAGACTGGTGAAGCCAGTAGTAACCGAGGATCAAAGGGAAGAGGATGTTTATCAACCCCGAGATCAGAACAGACTACCCAAGAGGACGGGGTGGATCTGGACGAGGATTTGGAAGAGGAGTATTTCGTGGGACATGTTTCCATTGTGGTGAAGAAGGACATCGAGCATTTGAGTGTCCACAACACCGAGAAAGGACGAACAAGAGGCCTGAGGGTCCAGCCAGGGCTGTTGTGGCAGAGGAAGAAGTTGAGTCTAAGCATTCCGAAGAAGCGAAGAGAGGGGAAGCAATGATTGTAAGAAGAGTCCTGTTGAATGAGGAGAAGGACACAGATCAGAGAAGAAGTTTATTCCGCACAAGATGTAAGTGTGCGGGCAAAGTTTGCAATATTATTATTGATAATGGTAGCACGGATAACCTGGTTTCAGAAGAAATGGTTACAAAGCTACAGTTGGAAAGGAAGAAGCACCCGCATCCATACCGGGTCGCATGGTTACAGAAGGACCACAAAGCTTTGGTCAATGAACAGTGCTTCGTTAAATTTAATATTGGAAATTATTGTGATGAGGTCTTGTGCGACATCCTGCCTATGGATGCTTGCCATATGTTGCTGGGGAGGCCCTGGCAGTTCGACCGGAGTGCAGTGCATGATGGTCGTGCCAACACCTACTCATTGACAAAGAATGGTGTACGCCATAAACTAAAGCCCTTAAAGGATGCGGATGAAAAGGTATGTAACAATTCCAGAATCTGTTTAGTTGAGGGGAGAAAGTTCCTGGATGGGTTGAAGCATGAACATTTATGTTATGCAATAATCCCTAGAGCAAGGGAGAAGGAATGCCAGGATACCCCAGCAGAAGTCCTAGATCTGTTGGAGGAATTTCTAGATATTGTGTCTGACAATGTGCCTGAGGGTTTACCCCCAGTAAGGAAAATTAGCCACCATATAGATTTGGTACCGGGATCAAGCTTGCCAAATAAAGCTGCACACAGAATGACACCTGTAGAAACTAAGGAGTTAAATAGGCAGGTCCAGGAGTTGTTGGAGAAAGGATTGATTAGGGAGAGTCTTAGCCCATGTGCAGTGCCTGCAGTACTAGCACCCAAGAAGGATGGAGAGTGGAGAATGTGCATAGACTCTCGGGCAATCAATAAAATCACTATCAAATATAGATTCCCATTGCCAAGGATGGATGATATAATGGACTGTTTAAGTGGGGCTGAGTACTTCACAAAGATTGACCTGAAAAGTGGCTATCATCAGATCCGTATCCGAGAGGGAGATGAGTGGAAGACAACCTTCAAGACAAGAGAAGGCTTGTATGAGTGGTTGGTCATGCCATTTGGGCTGTCCAATGCACCAAGTACCTTCATGCGGCTGATGAATGAAGTACTGAAAGAATTTTTGGGAAAGTTTGTCATTGTTTATTTAGATGATATATTGATATTCAGCAGAACCCTGGAGGAACACCTGATGCATATCAGGAGGGTTTTTGAGAAGCTACGGGAAGAGCAGTTATTAATAAATCTGAAAAAGTGTAATTTTGTCAAGAAGGAGTTAGTATACCTGGGATTTGTAATCTCAGCAGAAGGTCTGAAAATGGACCCAGAGAAGGTGAGAGCCATCATCGAATGGCCTACCCCAAGAAGCACAACAGAAGTAAGATCATTTCATGGTCTAGCCAGCTTTTACAGGAAGTTCATAAAGAACTTCAATAGCATCTGTGCACCTCTCACAGAAACAATGAGGGGGGATAAAAAAGAGTTCAAGTGGACATTAGGGGCTGAAAGGAGCTTTGATGCATTGAAGAAAAAGGTCACGGAACAGCCTGTCTTGGCACTCCCAGACTTTGACAAGGTATTTCAGGTGGATTGTGATGCCGATGGCAAGTGCAATAGGGGTTGTACTGAGTCAAGGAGGCAAACCAGTTGCTTATTTCAGTGAGAAGTTAAATGATGCTCGGAAAAAGTATTCAGTTTATGACCAAGAATTTTATGCTATAGTTCAGGCTCTGAAGAAGTGGAGACACTATTTGCTGCCAAAGGAGTTTGTTCTATTTATTGATCATCAGGCTTTACAGTACATTAACAGTCAGACAAAACTGAACCAAAGGCACATGAAGTGGGTAGAATTCCTTCAAAGTTATACCTTTGTGCTGAAGCACAGAAGTGGGAAATCAAACAAGGTTGCAGATGCCTTGAGCAGAAGGCAGACTTTACTGATTAAATTGACAGTGGAAGTAGTGGGATTTGAAGAACTGAAGGGTTTGTACCCTGAAGATCCGGATTTTGCAGAAGCCTGGACGGCTTGCTTAACACTCATTATCGTGGACCGAACAAAATGGTTGGATTTCCTAATCCAAGATGGAATGCTGTTCAAGGGAAGTAAATTATGCATTCCAAGGAGCTCCATGCGGGAGAACTTGATCAAGGAAAAGCACAGCGGAGGACTGGTTGGGCATTTTGGTAGGGATAAGACTATTGCCCTAGTGGATGAAAATTATTACTGGCCACAACTTCAAGCAAGATGTGAGGAAGTTTGTGCAAGGTTGCAGAATATGTCAGATGGCAAAGGGCATAAGGCAAAACACGGGATTATACCAGCCGTTACCTGTACCTGAGAGGCCATGGGAGGACATAAGCATGGATTTTATTCTTGGATTGCCGAGAACACATAGGGGAAATGACTCGGTATTTGTGGTGGTTGACCGATTCTCCAAAATGGCACATTTTATTCCCTGCCAGAAGACAAGTGATGCAGTTCACATTGTAGGGTTATTCTTCAAGGAAGTGGTACGACTTCACGGTCTACCAAGAAGCATAGTTTCTGACAGAGATACAAAGTTTGTTGGGTATTTCTGGAGAACTTTGTGGAAGAAGTTGAAGACAGATCTGAAATTCAGTTCTGCATACCACCCACAGACTGACGGACAGACAGAGGTGGTGAATAGAAGCCTGGGTAATTTATTGAGATGCTTGATAGCGGATCAACCCAAGGGATGGGATTTAGTTTTACCGTAGGCGGAATTTGCGTATAACGATTCGATCAATAAGAGCACAAATAAATCTCCATTCCAGATAATATATGGGAACAGCCCGAGAAATGTGTCTGAACTGAGAAAGTTGGACAAGAGAGAAAAGTGCAGTGCCGAGGCAGAAGAATTTGCGGAACATATGAAAAGTCTGCATGAAGAAGTAAGGAAACAAATTATAAAAATGAATACTCAATATAAGACAAGGGCAGACCAGAAGCGGCGGTTCAAGGAGTTCAAAGTAGGAGATGAGGTCATGGTGCATCTCAGGAAGGAGAGATTTCCTGCCAAGACTTATAACAAATTGAAGATGAAGAAGTTTGGGCCATGCAGAATACTGGGAAAGCGGGAGTCAGGAAATGCGTATGAAGTGGAATTGCCAAGTTGGCTTGATATTTCACCTGTTTTTAATATTTCAGATTTAGTGGAATATCATGAGGGAGAAGGTACGAGAGATGCCAAGTGCAGAATTATGGCAAATTCCAGCATCTACTCCAACCACAAATGAGGTCGAGGAAATATTAGACACTCGTGAAGGCGAGAGCACCGAAACAAATAGTATTCTGAATATTTGGTCAAGTGGAAGGGCGAGACTGTTGAAGATGCAACTTGGTTGTCGAAGACGGAGGTTGACCGCCTGGGTCTTCCCCTAACAAAACAAAAGTGAGGATCACTTTTATATTTACCTCGGGTGTCTGATGCAGGAGCATCCGGTGGCAATGGAGCAATCTTGCATCCTCCAAATTTTTTTTCTAAATTCTCACAGTACTTTGTATTTTAATTGTTCCAGTTCTTCCCCAAGGGGGAGTTTTGTGAAGAAATGGGAAAGTTCTGAAGTTTTGTAAAGCTTGAGCAAGTAGTTGGGGTGAGGTCACGAAATCGCGACCTCAAAAGCTTCAACGTAGACAAGGGCCAGTTCTGTCGCGATATCGCGACATTAGTTAATAAAGGGAGCGGAGAGTAGTTTCCGTCGCGATATCGCGACGTCGCGATATCGCGACGTCGCGATATCACGACGGTAGCTAGACAGCCGAGGCAAGGAGGAGTCTCCGTCGCGATATCGCGACGTCGTGATATCGCGACGTGAGTTGAAAAGGCAAAGGCACATTCTGACTAAGGCGTGGAGGTGGTTGGGTCGCGATATCGCGACTGTCGCGATATCACGACAGTTTGAACGGGCAGAAGCAAAGCAGCAGTTGGGTCGCGATATCGCGACATGTCGCGATATCGCGGCCAAGAAGAAGGCAGACCAAGGTGAACACGCGGACGGCCATGCAAGGCCGAATTTGACACGTGGCTGCCACGTGTATCATGACAATTGTGAAGGGCATGTGTACAAATTTTTTGCGACAAGGGGAAGGCATGGCTAGGTTTACACGCGGTCGGCTACATTTAAGAGAACAAAGATGGAGATCGCGTAGATTAAGAAGGGAGGTGTCGGCCACGCATTTTTTTTTTATTTCTTCTGGCAACACAGCCATTACAGGTGATGGCTTCATGGAGGAGACAACAATGCAGAAGACAGTCTGACCGAAGCGGCGGGTGCAGGCCAGTGAGGCCATTAATGCAAGCTCCTCTGTAGATCGGGCAGATGGCCATTAATGACAGAAATTTTGAAAAACCCGGGGGGAAAATTTGAATTTGAATTTTGTTAGGTGGGGGCATTAATTGCCTAGAGGATCGGGGCCTCGATAAAAACCCAAAAAATTGTAAGGAGGGATGGTGAGTTCGGGATTGAGGGGGAGAGTTGTATGCCTGGAAATACTGTAAAAATTGTATTAAGCAATTTAATGAAAATTAATGTGAACTTTGTTGTGTGAATCTCGGCTTCGCCATCAAGTGGTATCAGAGCGGGAGCTCCTGAGCGTGTAACAGATCACCGGAGAGGCAGTTACACCAGGATCTGTGGAAGGATTTAAAAAAAAAAATATATATATAATGCCTCCACGAAGAAACCGTGGTGGAGTAGGAAATGTGGTGCCGGTCGAAGACTTCCGAGCCTTGCAGAGACAAGTTCAAGCCCTGCAAGCAGAGTTACGCAGAAGGCACGAGCCCGGAAGGGATGAGGAAAGTGAAGACGAAGTTGAAGAAGAAGACCAATCTGAGGAAGAGGAAGAGGCTGTGGACCCTGCACAAGCCCGGTTGTACAAGGCCATCTCTCATATTGGAAAGCAACCGAAAATGGAGGTTTCTACATACTCGGGAAACCTAAATCTAGAAGTGATTGATTGGATAAATGATTTAGAAGAGTATTTCGAGTATGAGGAGGTTGAAGACCCTAATCGGGTCAGATTTGCTAAGACCAAGTTGAAGGGTCATGCCAGCATTTGGTGGAGGGGAATACAGTTGGAGAGGAATAGAAGAGGGAAGGAGAGAATAACAAGATGGGATAGAATGGTGGAGAAGTTGAAAAGATAGTTCATCCCGATAGATTACGAGTTGGATCTGCTAAGAAAAATGCAGAGTTTGAGACAGACAAACAAAACTGTCCAAGAGTACACCGAGGAGTTTTACAAGATCTCTATTAGAACTAGGCATTTAGAGGCAAACAAAGAAAATGTAGCCCGTTATATCAATGGGTTGAGACTCGATATCCAGGAAGAGCTGAGCCTGGTTCGGGTAAGCACCATTGAGGATGCTTACCAATTTGCCTTAAAGGTGGAAGAAAAACTGAATAGGCGGTTTGAAGGCAAGCAAAGAGGAAGGGGCCATGGTGGAAGAACTGGTGGGAGAACCAGTGGAGAAAAGTATAAAGACCCGAAGAAGACTGGTGAAGCCAGTAGTAACCAGGATCAAAGGGAAGAGGATGTTTATCAGCCCCGAGATCAGAACAGCTACCCAAGAGGACGGGGTGGATCTGGACGAGGATTTGGAAGAGGAGTATTTCGTGGGACATGTTTCCATTGTGGTGAAGAAGGACATCGGGCATTTGAGTGTCCACAACACCGAGAAAGGATGAACAAGAGGCCTGAGGGTCCAGCTAGGGCTGCTGTGGCAGAGGAAGAATTTGAGTCTAAGCATTCCGAAGAAGCGAAGAGAGGGGAAGCAATGATTGTAAGAAGAGTCCTGTTGAATGAGGAGAAGGACACAGATCAAAGAAGAAGTTTATTCCACACAAGATGTAAGTGTGCGGGCAAAGTTTGCAATATTATTATTGATAATGGTAGCACGGATAACCTGGTTTCAGAAGAAATGGTTACAAAGCTACGAGTTGGAAAGGAAGAAGCACCCGCATCCATACCGGGTCGCATGGTTACGGAAGGACCACAAAGCTTTGGTCAATGAACGAGTGCTTCGTTAAATTTAATATTGGAAATTATTGTGATGAGGTCTTGTGCGACATCCTGCCTATGGATGCTTGCCATATGTTTCTGGGGAGGCCCTGGCAGTTCGACCGGAGTGCGATGCATGATGGCCGTGCCAACACCTACTCATTGACAAAGAATGGTGTACGCCATAAACTAAAGCCCTTAAAGGATGCGGATGAAAAGGTATGTAACAACTCCAGAATCTGTTTAGTTGAGGGGAGAAAGTTCCTGGATGGGTTGAAGCATGAACATTTATGTTATGCAATAATCCCTAGAGCAAGGGAGAAGGAATGCCAGGATACCCCAGCAGAAGTCCTAGATCTGCTGGAGGAATTTCCAGATATTGTGTCTGACAATGTGCCTGAGGGTTTACCCCCAGTAAGGAAAATCAGCCACCATATAGATTTGGTATCGGGATCAAGCTTGCCAAATAAAGCTGCACACAGAATGACACCTGTAGAAACTAAGGAGTTAAATAGGTAGGTCCAGGAGTTGTTGGAGAAAGGATTGATTAGGGAGAGTCTTAGCCCATGTGCAGTGCCAGCCAGTACTAGCACCCAAGAAGGATGGAGAGTGGAGAATGTGCATAGACTCTCGGGCAATCAATAAAATCACTATCAAATATAGATTCCCATTGCCAAGGATGGATGATATAATGGACTCGTTTAAGTGGGGCTGAGTACTTCACGAAGATTGACCTAAAAAGTGGCTATCATCAGATCCGTATCCGAGAGGGAGATGAGTGGAAGACAACCTTCAAGACAAGAGAAGGCTTGTATGAGTGGTTGGTCATGCCATTTGGGCTGTCCAATGCACCAAGTACCTTCATGCGGTTGATGAATGAAGTACTGAAAGAATTTATGGGAAAGTTTGTCATTGTTTATTTAGATGATATATTGATATTCAGCAGAACCCTGGAGGAACACCTGATGCATATCAGGAGGGTTTTTGAAAAGCTACGGGAGGAGCAGTTATTAATAAATCTGAAAAAGTGTAATTTTGTCAAGAAGGAGTTAGTATACCTGGGGTTTGTAATCTCAGCAGAAGGTCTGAAAATGGACCCCGAGAAGGTGAGAGCCATCATCGAATGGCCTACCCCAAGAAGCACAACAGAAGTAAGATCATTTCATGGTCTAGCCAGCTTTTACAGGAAGTTCATAAAGAACTTCAGCAGCATTTGTGCACCTCTCACAGAAACAATGAGGGGGGATAAAAAAGAGTTCAAGTGGACATTAGGGGCTGAAAGGAGCTTTGATGCATTAAAGAGAAAGGTCACAGAACAGCCTGTTTTGGCACTCCCAGACTTTGACAAGGTATTTCAGGTGGACTGTGATGCCAGTGGCAGTGCAATAGGGGTCGTACTGAGTCAAGGAGGCAAACCAGTTGCTTATTTCAGTGAGAAGTTAAATGATGCTCGGAAAAAGTATTCAGTTTATGACCAAGAATTTTATGCTATAGTTCAGGCTCTGAAGAAGTGGAGACACTATTTACTGCCAAAGGAGTTTGTTCTATTTACTGACCATCAGGCTTTACAGTACATTAACAGTCAGACAAAACTGAACCAAAGGCACATGAAGTGGGTAGAATTCCTTCAAAGTTATACCTTTGTGCTGAAGCACAGAAGTGGGAAATCAAACAAGGTTGCAGATGCCTTGAGCAGAAGGCAGACTTTACTGATTAAATTGACAGTGGAAGTAGTGGGATTTGAAGAACTGAAGGGTTTGTACCCTGAAGATCCGGATTTTGCAGAAGCCTGGACGGCTTGCTTAACACTTGTTACTGTGGACCGAACAAAATGGTTGGATTTCCTAATCCAAGATGGAATGCTGTTCAAGGGAAGTAAATTATGCATTCCAAGGAGCTCCATGCGGGAGAACTTGATCAAGGAAAAGCACAGCGGAGGACTGGTTGGGCATTTTGGTAGGGATAAGACTATTGCCCTAGTGGATGAAAATTATTACTGGCCACAACTTCAGCAAGATGTGAGGAAGTTTGTGCAAGGTTGCAGAATATGTCAGATGGCAAAAGGCGTAAGGCAAAACACAGGATTATACCAGCCGTTACCTGTACTTGAGAGGCCATGGGAGGACATAAGCATGGATTTTATTCTTGGATTGCCGAGAACACAGAGGGGAAATGACTCGGTATTTGTGGTGGTTGACCGATTCTCCAAAATGGCACATTTTATTCCCTGTCGGAAGACAAGTGATGCAGTTCACATTGCGGGGTTATTCTTCAAGGAAGTGGTACGACTTCACGGTCTACCAAGAAGCATAGTTTCTGACAGAGATACAAAGTTTGTTGGGTATTTCTGGAGAACTTTGTGGAAGAAGTTGAAGACAGATCTGAAATTCAGTTCTGCATACCACCCACAGACTGACGGACAGACAGAGGTGGTGAATAGAAGCCTGGGTAATTTGTTGAGATGCTTGATAGCAGATCAACCCAAGGGATGGGATTTAGTTTTACCGTAGGCGGAGTTTGCGTATAACAGTTCAATCAATAAGAGCACAAATAAATCTCCATTCCAGATAATATATGGGAACAGCCCGAGAAATGTGTCTGAACTGAGAAAGTTGGACAAGAGAGAAAAGTGCAGTGCCGAGGCAGAAGAATTTGCGGAACATATGAAAAGTCTGCATGAAGAAGTAAGGAAACAAATTATAAAAATGAATACTCAATATAAGACAAGGGCGGACCGAAGCGGCGGTTCAAGGAGTTCAAAGTAGGAGATGAGGTCATGGTGCATCTCAGGAAGGAGAGATTTCCTGCCAAGACTTATAACAAATTGAAGATGAAGAAGTTTGGGCCATGCAGAATACTGGGAAAGCGGGAGTCAGGAAATGCGTATGAAGTGGAATTGCCAAGTTGGCTTGATATTTCACCTGTTTTTAATATTTCAGATTTAGTGGAATATCATGAGGGAGAAGGTACAGAGATGCCAAGTGCAGAATTATGGCAAATTCCAGCATCTACTCCAACCACAGACGAGGTCGAGGAAATATTAGACACTCGTGAAGGCAGGAGCACCAGAAACAAATAGTATTCTGAGTATTTGGTGAAGTGGAAGGGCAGACCTGTTGAAGATGCAACTTGGTTGTCGAAGACGGAGGTTGACCGCCTGGGTCTTCCCCTAACAAAACAAAAGTGAGGATCACTTTTTTTTATCTACCTCGGGTGTCTGATGCAGGAGCATCCGGTGGCAATGGAGCAATCTTGCATCCTCCAAATTTTTTTTCTAAATTCTCACAGTACTTTGTATTTTAATTGTTCCAGTTCTTCCCCCGAAGGGGGGAGTTTTGTGAAGAAATGGGAAAGTTCTAAGTTTTGTAAAGCTTGAGCAAGTAGTTGGGGTGAGGTCACGAAATCGCGACCTCAAAAGCTTCAACGTAGACAAGGGCCGGTTCTGTCGTGATATCGCGACATTAGTTAATAAAGGGAGCGAAGAGTAGTTTCCGTCGTGATATCGCGACGTCGCGATATCGCGACGTCGCGATATCACGACGGTAGCTAGATAGCCAAGGCAAGGAGAGTTCTCCGTCGCGATATCGCGACGTCGTGATATAGCGACGTGATTTGAAAAGGCAAAGGCACATTCTGACTAAGGCGTGGAGGTGGTTGGGTCGCGATATCGCGATGTCGTGATATCATGACAGTTTGAACGGGTAGAAGCAAAGTAGCAGTTGGGTCACGATATCGTGACATGTCACAATATCACGGCCAAGAAGAAGGCAGACCGAGATGAACACGCGAACGGCCATGCAAGGCCGAATTTGAAACGTTGCTGCCACATGTACCATGACAATTGTGAAGGGCATGTGTACAAATTTTTTTTGCGACAAGGGGAAGGCATGGCTAGGTTTACACGCGGTCGGCTACGTTTAAGAGAACAAAGATGGAGATCACGTAGATTAAGAATGGAGGTGTCGGCCATGCATTATTATTTTTATTTCTTCTGGCAACACAGCCATTACAGGTGATGGCTTCATGGAGGAGACAACAATGCAGAAAAGAGTCTGACCGAAGCGGCGGGTGCAGGTCAGTGAGGCCATTAATGCAAGTTCCTCGGTAGATCGGGAGATGGCCATTAATGACAAAAATTTTGAAAAACCCAGGGGGGGAATTTGAATCTGAATTTTGTTAGGCGGGGGGCATTAATTGCCTAGAGGATCGGGGCCTCGATAAAAACCCAAAAAATTGTAAGGAGGGATGGTGAGTTCGGGATTGAGGGGGGAAGAGTGATATGCCTGGAAAGACTACTGTAAAAATTGTATTAAGCAATTTAATGAAAATTACTGTGAACTTTGTTGTGGAATCTCGGCTCGCCATCATCGGGCCTCCTCAGGATCCATGCCTAGCTTACCTTGAAGCTGAGATACCCTCCGCTATGATACCAGATATAGAACAAAATATTTAGGAGCTCAAAATATAATCTCTGATATTCATTTGCCTTAAAAGGTTCAAAAATACATTGCTTAAATACATAAACTAATAACCAATACATAGAAATCTTAGTAGAAATATTAGGGAGGAAGGAAAATAGGGAGGAAAGGAAAAAAGGAATTTGGAGTAAAACTCTTCCATCCATCCATACCGTCCAATATTGTTGACTCAATTATCTTCCAAGGAGGTAAAAGGGTAAGGTCCAAAGCTTACAGTTGTAAAACAAATTTTTACCATTTTACCATTTTAACTTCCAACAAAAAAGAAGTGGCACATCAATAGTATCAATTCTAGTATGAAGGTCTGAT
This sequence comes from Wollemia nobilis, assembly GCA_028583015.1. NCBI lineage: Eukaryota > Viridiplantae > Streptophyta > Pinopsida > Araucariales > Araucariaceae > Wollemia > Wollemia nobilis. Next base: position 37,849 of record JAQPPZ010000665.1, on the reverse strand, counting down.
CATGTAATCATGTAAATATGTACCTAGAAGCTCTCAAACCTGAAGGAGGAAAAACCACATGGGAAACACATTCTAGATAGAAAGAGAGTAGAAGAAGAAGAAACGAAGGTGGCCATATCCACACTTCCCAAGGATAAATTCCTTTACCCCAAGCATATCTTACAACAAATAAAAATGAGGAGATGGGAAGGGTTTAGTGAAGATCGACAATCTAAAAATGAGTAGGAATGTAGTTCAATCTGATCACTCCATCTTAAATAAACTATCAAATGAAGGAATATCAATGTGCTTGGTCCTCTCATACTCAACAAGATTATAAGAAATATGTATCAACATAGCCTATCCAAGATTATAAGAACCAAGGTAGAAGAAATAACTAGAAGTAGACCGCCGAGTATCAACATAGCCTATCCAATTAGAATTTGTATACCCCAACCAACTATAAAGACCCCTTGAAGTGAAGTACAAACTGTGAAGTCTCTTGAAGATATCATAAAATCCACTTGGCAGCCTTCCAATGACTATCATGTGGATCATGTAAAAATAGGAATATCAAACCAAATGTAAATGATATGTCAAGATAAGTGTGAGTTAAGTAAATCAAACTTCCAACCAATTTCTTGTAAATGATGGCATCAACTCTAGGATTAGAACATGTGGCTCTCCAAAAAAACACTAACTAAAAAGGAGTAAGACATGGCTTGTAGTCATCCATTCCAAATTGTTGAAGCAAATCCAATGTGTACTTCTACTAACAAATAGAGATCCTTGAATTTAATTGTGAAATCTATAACCCAAGGAAAAAATGTAGAAGTCCAAGATCTATCATCTCAAAATGCTTGAAAAGAGATCATTGCATAGCCTAGATGCATGAAGTGATGAATAAATCATTAACATATAAGATAATGATAATGATATATTCTATATACCTCAAAGAATAAATTGTAGGATCAAAATGACATCTTGAAAATCTAGAAGACAGAAAAAAAGAATCCATCTTCTCTTACCATACCTTGAGGGCTTGTTTGAGGCCATAAATTTATTTATGTAATCTACACACCAATAAATAATCCTAGGCAAATCCTAAAGGATACTCCATATAAATCTATTCTTGCAAATATCCATGCAAGAAGACACTCTTCACAGTCATCTGGTAAATTAACCAACCTTGTGATGCATCAATAGATAGTACAAGATGAACATAATCCAACTTGGCAATAGGGGTGAACATCTCAGAGCAATCAACCCCCTCAAACTATAAAAACTAATTCACCATAAGTTGAACCTTGCACTTATCAATGGATCCATCTACTGCATATTTGACGCAATGCACCCATTTGCATCTCACCATTTTTATTCCTTTTGGAATATAAATTAAATCCTTTTGAATTTGACTGATATTTCCTTAGCATATTTGTTTTTGGAAAGGAGGATACTCTCCCTAGTTTTCCATACCTCAAAACTAAAAAAAAGTGAAGTAGTGCCAAGTCATTCCTTTCAAACCTATCTTAGTTATGAATTCACTTCGTTAGTGTCCTATAGAATATCACATGTGATGATGATATCACCCACATAGGGTACAATGATGAGTATTCAATTATTAAAGGTTTTCACATATATATTTGGATCATAGGGGTTATAATTAAGTCCTTTGAGTTTGAAATATAAATCAATATTTGCATATGAAGCCCTTGGACCTTGTTTCAATCCATAAAGTGACTTCCTTAATCTACATATTTATGTGTTCTTTCCTCTCTTTCATAAATTTGAAAGCACGAGGATACGGAAGAAAAAAGGAAACTCCAAGTGTGATGCAAACGAAACTAAACTTAACGCTAAATCCTATGAATTGAAAGTGCATGAAAGGATGGAAAGCATGAACGAATCGAAAAGAAAAAAAAAAACCAATAAGGAAGACAACCATTTTCATTGATATGTTTTAGAACTTAGTTACAATGTGCCTCCTCCCCTTCTAAGGGCTAGGAGCGTTAAATATGTGTTCTTGTTACACCCATGGATGCTATTCCTTCTTTCGCATGCCCACAAGTAAAAATGGGTGGACCAAACATCGCTGCCACTTGCATCGATGAGTCTTGACTCCTTGTTGCTCCCCTAATGTCCAGATCCTATGTTCAAGGAAACAAGAAACCATTAGTAGCACCTGTAGATGAAATAAAAAATGCAATCCCCATGCCTTCGATTAATGCATGCAAGATATAAATAAAACAATAACTAAAATATATCCAAATGAAATAAAAATTTGACAGGGGCATCACAACATCACAAGGGAAACACTGCTAATGGGACATTCAAAAAACTCACCACAGATTTGTATTCACTCCGGGGCGGGATGAATAGTCCTGCAACAAAATGTCAAAAGGCATTGTCCCAAATGTCACATCCGGGAAGCTCCAAATCACCTACAAAGTTGGGGATTAGCTAATTGGGGGTATTTTGGGAAGACCAAGATGGTCAGATTTTCCTAATTTGGCCTCCATCAAAAAGAATTTGATGATTCTACCTGCATGTTAGAAAAAGCGAGAAATAATAGAAACGTGATTAGAAATGCTCAGAATGACATGAAATTTGAATGACAACCTATCTAAGCAGCATAGAATTAAATGCAAAACTATCAAAAAGGAAATCTGCCATAGATTTTCAATCGCTCCGGGATGGGATGATTAGGAATATAGTAGTGTGAGGGGGGGCCCGGTGGCAGGCCGCCCATCGTTTGGGGCCCGATTTCGGCACCAATCCACTTGGGATGGGTCCAAAACCTCTTGTGGGGTATTGTTGAAAAATTTTATGGGATACTATGGCAAAATTTCAGGTTTTGGTTCTGGATTTGTGCTTACAATAACCACCCTATGAATTCCTTTCCAAAAGAGATCAAGGATGTGAAAGGCACAACTCAAAGGGGTGTGGGTGTGAAAGTAAAATGACAACACTTCGTTGCTCCAAAATGCTCCTTCTCTCCTATCTCTTGGGGTGAGGAAACTCACCAATTTATAGACCCGGAGGTCTCTTGAATTGGACATGTGGAGGCACCACTTGGCAATCATGCCCTCTCAGGGGAGGGAGATTCCTCCCTAATTAGGGACTTCATGACTGCCTCTATAACTGCCTCTAATGCTCGAAAACGCTCACCCACACTCCCATGCAATGAAGGAAGCGTTAAGTGGTGGATCTGAGCTATCATTTGTCAAGATTTGACTTTTTTCCAATCAAACCTGCTATTCACCCCACCCTGGAGCGAATATTGCTATTCGTCCCTGGGTGGGGCAAATACCAGTTTGCAATCGTCCCTGGGTGGAACGAGTATTGAGCAAAGTGCCTGAAGGTGCCAAATTGACCTTTGACCTTCCAAAACTATTGTGGGAGTGGTTAGGACCACTTTTTAACCTCTCGAGGCTGCCCTTGGGGCTGTGTGCATCAATGCGATCAGTGCTTACAGTCACATAATCAGATTGGTGTTGTTTTGGTGTCTATAGATGCCCCTTTTTGGGATGCGTTGTGCAAGGCACAGTGCCGAGCAAAAATAGGTAACCAAAGAACTAATTATTAGGGTTTCTCAGTAACCTAACAAAATTTTGATGCCCCAAGTATGAAACGGGCATGCATTCTTGAATCCTTGCTTTTGACGAGCTAAGGAGCTTAATTCAACTGTTAACCTTTTTTGGTGAGGTGTTACTTGAGCTTGGACATTGTTCAGTCATGAATAGGCAAAGGGCGTAACCTTTTGTCTATGGGAACCTTGAGTTCATGATTCATGAATGCTAAGTGTTTGATCAGCTTGTGATTATTTCTTGTTTACTATCCCAAGCAGAAGCATGATCGTCTTCATCAATGATTATTTTAATGCATGCCATTTCCATGATTGGGTGTGTATTTGTTGATTGGTGACTAAGTGTGACTACCCCCTCAAGCGATGAATCGATGAGGGAATGACTTACATGAGAAAATTGATGAGTCGCTTGAACCACGATGACTTAGGTAAGGGTGTTTTCAGATTTTTAGCATTAAATGTGTGTGTAGTTTTCCGACATTTAGACCTGTTTTTGGTGGATGTTAACCCTTCTTGTGACGCTTTTCGGGGCTAATATTGGCAAAAATCCTTCTTCCCATGGAGTGGTCCGGCTATGGTAGCCTTATTAGGGAGTAGGATAGTGACAATTTGTGACCCTAAAATTGGTTTTTCATTCCAATAATGGCGAGCGCAAAGGCACCTTTGTTCGACAATTTTATTGCTATTTTTGGGTGGGTTGGGACCCTTTTAGTAGCGCCATTTGGGGATGAAATTCTCGACAATCTGTCTTCCCATGGAGCGGTATGGCTATGGTAGCCTTCTTAGGGAATAGGCTAGTGAGGATTTGTGACTCCGAAATCTATTTTTCAGGCCCGAAATGCCAAGTGCAAAAGAACTCTCCTCGGGCAAGTTTATTGCTTGTTTTTGGGTCATTTTGTGCATTTTTTAATGTTTTTGAAAATTTTTCCCTGTATTCGTTCATGGGTGGGATGAATACTAGTTTAGTATTCATCCTAGGGTAGGACGAGCACTAACCAGAGTCCTTGTCCCAGGTAAAAATGATTACAAGCTCAAAAATCCTATTTAAAGGCCAAAACCGAGTTTTGGGCTCATTTGCATTCATTTTTCCTGGCGAATTGGAGCTCTGAGGCGAAGGAGGTTGATTCTGTGAAGCGAAGCGCTATCAAATTTCTCTTGACATCATGAGTTCATGAACTGGATCAAGAAACGGAGCTGAAGTGAGACCAGTAAGTGATCTTCCTTGTTATTGCTTGCATTTTGTTGTTATAGTTTTTAATACCGCAATTTGTTTGTTGCTTCTTTTGTAGTTTGTTGTTCAATTTAAAATTGAAAACCCTAATTAACTATATGTCATTATGCATGACTTGTTTTTTAATGGCTTCATGATTATGAGGTGGGGATAGACATTGTTGGCACAACTCTATGGTGAGTTGTATGAGGTCTGCTACTGGAGGCGAAAGGGGATTGGCTAAAACTATTTGTTGTAGAGTTGGGATTGGTAGCACATAGCAGTGGAGAGGCCGGTGGGGTTACTGTGGATGACTCGGGAAAAGATGGTGGATAGGGATATAGGTTATGCAGCTCTGTGGTGGCAATCTAAGGAGTAGGGATAGAGTCGATGGTGGACAGGTGTTGTAGGGTACTATACTGATGCCTTCGCTCATCTTTCTCTAGGGGAGGTGTCTTGGCACCCCTATCAAGACTGTCTAGCCTGGCCTAAGGCTGTAGAGTGGCTTCGATGGGTACATAGGGGGCGGTGGCTGATTGGGCAGCATGGGACCGAGCAGGATTTCTTCTCTTATAGCTAGGTGACATGATATTTTGGGGTGCACCAGGGGTTTCCTGGTGAGCCCATGGTCTATCGATGTTGGGGGGACGAGAGGACTCTAGATTGGCCAATCATCGTTCTACTTGGCGAGGATTCAGATGCGGTGATCGACATCCCAAATGTGGATGATGTTGAGACTACGGCGGAGTATGACCAATGGTTGATACTACAGTGATGGTGGGGAGAGGGGCCACTAGGAGGCACAGAGGCAACAACAGTAGGTAGGGAGGATTCCGAGGCACTAGGAGATGATTGGGGAGCTCTGCTGGAGGATGCGGACATGGTGGAGGTGGATGATGTGGATGTAGATTTTGGGGTTTCAAATTAGCCAAAGATGTAGGACATCTAGAAGTAGTGGGAGCCAGAGCAGGCTGCTGCTCCAGAGATGCCAACACCTCAGGCAGTCTCAAAGGACAAGGAGGAAAGGTTACGCGTTGAGAATGAGAGATTAGAGGTGCTGCTACGGAGGTGTGATGAGGAGATGGGGGATGCACTGTGGGAGAGGGATCTCATGCGCACATAGCTGGTAGAGTGGGAGAATGCATGGGCTATGTACCATCGACATGATGGGGATATCGATGTTGCATGGGAGAGGGATCTCCTATGGACACAATTGGCAAAGAGGGAGAGGGCATTAGCACAACGTGATGAGAATTTGGCTACGTATCGCCAATGGGAGATGGACTTGGTGTAACATTGATTGGAGCTGGAGGCAGAGATTAGCCACCTCGGTGGGTGGTTCCCTATGTTTAATAGAGGTGGATTATCGCACCACTCAAGAGGGAGTGATACTGAGTAGTCAGCATCCTCTCGACATAGGCGATTGGATGAGGGGGGCTCTAGTAGGTGTGATGTGGGGGCTAGCAGTAGCCACCCTGAGGGGTCCCATAGGACCCACACCATGGGGGGTAGTTCTCGTCGCACCGATCCTACGTGATCATGGTGGTCGATGCCCTAGGCTTGGGGTTTTTTGAGGTTTTGGCTTTTTTCGGGGTCAGATGACCGGTTATTATAGCCTACAAGAATTTTTGATGATATATATACGAGATGATTTTATTTTTTTATACACATGTTGGCATTTGATGTTATGCTCAATGATTGTTGAATGTGTATGTATGCATGTTAATTGATGTTGATGGATGCATATGCTATGATGAATGCAAATGTTTCTAATTTTTAGGATATGCAAATGTAATGGATGAATTGAATTTGTGTTGTTTGGTGGGGGCACCATAGACTGTTTAGAACTTTATGGATTTTTGTCCTAGGCGATTGCTGTGGTAAATGAATTTTGTTGTATACATGCTATTTTTGTATTTTCCGATGGCAATTCGAGGAAGGCAGATTGTACGGGTGGTTTAGAATGTAGTTAAGGTTTTTTGAGACTCAGATGTTTTAACCAACTAGCCAGTACTGTAATGTTATCTTACAAGATTTTTGGACAAGGTATGAATCGGACTTGTCTTTGACCAAGTTATTTCACATCCCTGTGTGTGCAATTGAGTTCATTTATGTGGTGTTATCAGGATACCGCCGAGTGCCGGATAGGCTTTCAACCAAACCTCGTATCGAGGATCACCTAATTAGCTCCACTAAATCCTTTGTTGTATTTAGTTAGATTAATCTACGGTTCTATCTAGGATACCATAAGCTAGCTCATCCACATGCAAACATTGATCTGTACACGAGTTAATGTGATAGATATATCATCATGCGGGAGGTTTACCACCAGTGACCGATAGGCTATCCACCAAACCGATACTAAGGTTTACTTCATGACCTTTTGAATGCTGAGAGTTCCAGGGATTCAAGTTCGACTCCCTTATTTTCTTCAATTGTATTGGGATACTTGCTCTTTTGTAGTGATAAAAATCACTATTTATTTTTATTATATATATTTTTCTTTTGAGCAAGGGATTTGGATTTCGAGTGATGAGAATCACTATTGTATGTGCCTTTTGATGTATGCACTTTGGTGGTGATGTCAAATTTTTTGGATTTTTGACTTTTGCAAAATTTTATGATGTTTGCAAATTTTTGAGAACTTGGGATTCTTGGGGAATTGGGTAGGGAAGATGCTTGTCCTTTTGCCAACTCTCAGCATTCTTGGGGTCATTCGCATAGGGGGATGAGCAAGATAACCGTTTCTCTTATGGTGACCTGGATTGCTTTGCAAGTTTCATCTTTCGTTCACACAACTTGGGAATTTTTATGTGTTTTAATTTGTGTTGGGATGCTACGTAACAAGGTGTGATCCAAGTAGAACTCTACCTTTGTAAAATATGTCTGACTTTGTATAGTATTTGGCTAGAAATCTAATGATAACTGAATGACGAAAACTCTTGATACATTTAGAAGACCACTGACTATGATATGGTAAAATGAAGTGAATGGCGTTTATTTTTGATGGACTGCTTATAGAATGGAGAAATGTGGAACAAAATGGATTTGCCAAGTAATTACAGTCTATGGTGCCTTTGACCTAGATGACCACAAATATGCAATGTATGGATGTGATGCTTAATGCAACTATTATTTTTATGTTTTTGATGGATTGATTTTTTTTGTGAGTATGAAGATGAGATGCATAAGAGTTCTTTATTTTTGTGATGATTTTTCGTATGTATGGAAATGAGATCCTTTGTTTTTGTTTATTTTTTGAATTTTCTTATTTTTGACCAAGCGATTGTGGGAATCCTTGGGGCTTTTTGGTTTGACCAAAGGGGTAATGGGCACCTTTGGGGCATTTTGGGATTGACCAAGCGATTATGGGAATCCTTAATTTTGGGTTGACCAAGCGATTGTGGGAATCCTTGGAGCTTTTGGTTTGACCAAAGGGGTAATGGGCACCTTTGGGGCATTTTTGGGATGACCAAGCGATTGTGGGAATCCTTGGAGCTTTTTGGGATTGACCAAGCGATTATGGGAATCCTTGGAGCATTTTGGGGTTGACCAAGCGATTGTGGGAATCCTTGGAGCATTTTGGTTTGACCAAAGGGGTAATGGGCACCTTTGGGGCATTTTGGGGATGACCAAGTGATTATGGGAATCCTTGGAGCTTTTTGGGATTGACCAAGCGATTATGGGAATCCTTGGAGCATTTTGGGGTTGACCAAGCGATTATGGGAATCCTTGGAGCATTTTGGGTTGACCAAAGGGGTAATGGGCACCTTTGGGGCATTTTGGGATTGACCAAGCGATTGTGGGAATCCTTGGAGCATTTTGGGATTGACCAAGCGATTATGGGAATCCTTGGAGCATTTTGGGGTTGACCAAGCGATTGTGGGAATCCTTGGAGCATTTTGGTTTGACCAAAGGGGTAATGGGCACCTTTGGGGCATTTTGGGGATTGACCAAGCGATTGTGGGAATCCTTGGAGCTTTTTGGGATTGACCAAGCGATTATGGGAATCCTTGGAGCATTTTGTTTGGGCTATGGCTCTTTTAGATATGGAATGGCCACAAATGACTGATGTTCAAGGGTTCTAGTTCCTTGATTCCATCAAGAGAGGCTAGCCGGTATGTTCCAGGTCCTATTTTACTATCAATTACATAGGGACCTAACCAGTTTGTCATGAACTTGTCCCTTAGATGGGGCGGCAAGTTAGAGTTCTGTTGGTTCTCTTTTAAGACCAAGTCACCAACCTGAAAGTCCCTCAGGTGAACTTTCATGTTGTATGCTTTCTTCAGTCGCTCTTGATAGATACGTAAATGCTCGAGAGCATTAACGCATCATTCATCGAGCAACGTAAGATGGTCTAATCGGGCTTGCCGCACAGTGTCATCATATATGAACTCTTGCATTGATATGCGTAGGGAAGGAATTTCCAACTCGAGAGGCATGACGGCCTCGGAGCCATACACCAATGAAAATGGAGTGGCCCTAGTGGGCATCCAAATGCTAGTGCGATAAGCCCATAGGGAAAGTGGGATCTGAATGTGCCAATCCTTATGACTGTCTATGACTGTATTTTTGAGGATGGCAACTAGCATTTTTTTTGATGCCTCTGCTTGCCCATTTGCCTACGGATAATAGGGTGTCAAAAAACTATGCTGAATTTTGTACTTTGTGGTCAAAGCACGCACGTCTTTGTTCTTGAATGACGTCCCATTATCCAAAATTATCTTGGATGGAATACCAAAATGACATATGATATTATGTAAAATGAACTCCACAATGCGGGTTCCAGTCATAGAGGTAAGCGAAATTGCTTCCACCCATTTGGTGAAGTACTCTGTGGCCGTTATGATAAACGTGTGACGACCTGATGACGTAGGGGAGATCTTTTTGATTAGATCTAAGCCCCACTACAAAAATGGCCAAGCCGATTGGATCGGCTACAAGGCCTGGGAAGGTACATGTGTCAAATTAGCATGGTGTTGACATTTCATGCACTTCCTTACATATGCACAACAATCTCGCTCTAAATATGGCCAATAATAGCCCATGCGAAGAATGCGCTTTGCGATGGCCATACCATTGAAGTGGCCACCGCACGTACCATCGTGCACTTGGGTGATCACCCAAGTGGACTCCTGCTAGTCCAAGCAATGAAGGAGGATTCCTTCATAGCTCTGACGATACAAAATGTCTCCTAACAAGACATGTTTAGCCACTTTTTGTTTGAATGATATTTTTGCGGCATGCATCAATCCAAGTGGGAGATTACCTAACTTGAGGTAGTCCCTTATGGGTGAATACCAATCCTACTGATCAGAAGCCTCGATGGTATGAACAACCAATCCCTCTTGAAGTTCATCCCTAGCAAAAGCTGAGTGGGAGAGAACTTGTAAGAATAGCATTGTGTTGCTATTAAGGGGAGTAGGGGAGAACAAGGACCCCTAGTTGGCGTGGTTCAAAAAATCGTGGATTCGAGAGAACGTGTCCAGGGATGGTTCAATCTGGATCAAGTGGATTCCTGGAATCAAGTCAGAGCTTGCGCACTCCATCGCAGATTGTGATAGTGTTTTGACTTGAATGGTTGTCATATCACCAAAAATGTCTTGCGGGATTAGTGACCCCAAGGAGGCCATAGTGTCCGCAAAATGATTCGATGATCGAGGGAGTGCCTCGATGTTGTACCATTCAAGATTTGCCAGGAATTTGTCCACAAGGGCTTTGTAGGCCTGCAGAACTGGGCATTTACATTGGAATACCCCTTTGACTTGGTTGACAATTAACAGTGAATCACCAAAGATGTTCAATCATTTGATGTTCATGGTGATTGTTGTCTGAAGACCTATGAGCAAGGCTTCGTATTCTGCATTGTTGTTGGTGCATGGGAAGTCTAATTTAAATGATAGAGGCATTGGAGCCCCTTGCGGTGTGAAGAATACAATTCCCATGCCACCCCATTGCTCACATTTAGAACCATCAAAAAATAGGGTTATGTCGGCTTGTGACTCAGGCTCATCAAAATCTAGTGATTCTGAGACATGGAAGACCCCATCATCGGGTAGTTCTATGACCAGAGGTTGATCGTCTTCGAGAGGAGCCTCTGCTAGTTGATCGGCTATGACTTGACCTTTGATGGATTTCTATCCAATAAAATCTATGTCAAATTTCGTCAACAACATGATCCATTTCACCGTGCGGCTACTATGATAAGTATGACTCATCATGTACCGCAATGGATTCTCCTTAGACACAACATACGTAGTGTTGCTCAGCATGTAGTGGCGTAGCTTTTTGGTAGCAAACACCACTACCAAGCAGAGTTTCTCAACGTATGCATAGTTAAGTTCATAACTGACCAGGGTGCGGCTAAGATAGTAAGTAGCATGTTCTTTGTGAAGTTCATTTTTTTGGGCTAGCATGGCGCCCAGTGCCACCTCAGTAGTTGAGATGTATAAGTAGAATGACACTCCTGGTCTAGGTGGTGCCAATACTGGTGGCAAAGCCAAGTATTGTTTAATGTCATCAAAGGTTGACTGGAACTCGTCATCCCAGTGAAATGCTACCCCTTTATGCAATAATTTGTTCATGGGTTGACACTTGTCAGATAGCTATGCTATGAAGCGCTTAATTGATGCAACCTTTCCCTATAGGCTTCTGAGTTGCTTAATGGTAGTTGGGGGGAGCATTTCAAGGATTGCCTTGACTTTGTTTGGGTCCACCTCGATGCCTCACTTTGAGACTATGAAACCCAAGAGTTTTCCAGATGTGACACCAAATACGCACTTCTTGGGATTCAGTTTGACTTTATGTTCCATGAGGCGATCGAGGATCTTGCTTAAGTCATCGAGATGATCTGGGCGCAAAAGATATTTGGCCAACAAATCATCCATGTAATCTTCCAAAGTTTTATGCATGTAATCATGGAAGATGTATGTCATGGCACGTTGGTAGGTGGCGCCAGCATTTTTAAGGCCAAAAGGCATGACCTTATAACAAAATATCCCCCAAGGTGTTGTGAACGCCATTTTTAGTTGGTCCTTGGGATTGATACGAATCTGATTATATCCCAAGAAACCATCCATGAGGGAAAGCATTTCGTGGCCCGTTGTAGCGTCTACCAATGCGTCGATGCTCGGCAAGGGGAAATCATCCTTAGGACTCACTTTGTTTAGATCTCAAAAATTAGTGCATATGCGAATCCTCCCATCGGGATTTTTGATGGGCACCATGTTGGACAGCCATGGTGGGTAATCCACGTAGATGACAAACTATGCATCCAACAGCTTTTGCAATTCATCTTTGACCATTAAGGCCACTGTTGGGTGCATCTTACGTAGTTTTTGCTTAACTAGCTTGACTGTCGAATCAAGCGTTAGATTATGCGTGACTAGCTACGGATCTAGCCCCGACATGTCTTTGTAGGACCATGCAAAAACCTCCTTCTTCTCTTTGAGAAGGGTAATGTAGTCGGCTTGCTCTTCAGGGGATAAGCTTACCCCCAACTTGATAATCTATGGATTCATTGGATCAGAGCCGATGTCTACGTCAGTCATCTCCTCGACCGACATGTGGGATCCATCCTCCAACTGGTGTGGAGTTGGGATCAAATGGATATCATTTGCTGAGTTTAAATCTACGTTGGGAACCTCGGGTTCCTCTTCAGCATGGAAGATATCCTGAGTTGGCCCTGGGGTAAAATGAAGCATTTTACCAAAAGGCCAGTACTTTGATGGGGATGGAGGTGAATTGACGCGATCCCAGTCTATGGCATCTATGTCTAGATACAACGACTATGCTGGATCGGCCGGGTTATGGATGGGGGAGGTTAAGTCAATGGAGATCATGTTGATGAAATGATTTTGGTCTCCATTACCATGGGTGTGGTGACTCAAACATTATGGATGTTCTCTGTGCTCCGGATCTGGCTCTAGAGGTATTGGCATGAATGGATCGGCCCTATGTGTGGATAGGAAGACAGGGTCTGCCCTCGACACTGATGTTGCTATAGGGTCTCTGGGCGGAAGGTATTATCCATATGCCCAAAGTGGCGGATTCAACACTTGTTCCCACTACACTGGGTCTACGTGCCACTCATGCCCTGGCACTATGTTTAGTTGTTCAAATATGTCGTTAATCTCCAAGGGGTATTGTTGCTATCACATATGATTGAGATAGGCCATCTTAGTTTCATCTTCATAATCACTGTCGAAGATCCAAAGGCCTTCGTTGGCTCCAACAACTGTTTACGGCATTAAAGGCTCGTCTTGCTCGAGCAAATTGATCTGGCCCCATTGTGGTTGTTCCACTCTCCGTGGGGGGACCTGATTTTCTTGATGTGGCACTTGCTCGATTGGAGCATCCAAAGGGAACATGGTCAAGAGGCTTTCTTGATAATCATCCATGGGGACCACTTGTGAGTGATTGCTATCTGATTCGAAGGGATCCCACGGTGCTACCTCATATTCTGACTCATCCTCTGAAGATCCTTCCTACTCTTGTCTATACCCCTCTTGTAGGTGAGTCCTCAAACTTTCTCCTCTCTCGAGCGAAGGGAAAGGGTTGTTGAGGTCAACAAGGTTGGTTGTCAATAATGGGAGGTAATCCCCCAGTGTATATGTTGTGTTAGGGTTGGCATATGGATCTAATGCCAATCCCCCCTTGTTGCCTATCCCTAGGCCTTGCATGTTCTCTACCAAGATGTCCAAGGGTAGAGGGTGGTTGAACCCTACCCCTAATTTGTCATATGGCATCTGATATCTTGGTTGGCAGAGGACCCGCACTCCTTGCTCATATCTACCTAACCCATATCCATGCCAATTGCATTGGCCAAGGTATCTCAAAGCAAAATCTGGGTTGGACAAATAATTGACATCTTCTACAAAGGGCTCTTCATCTTCGTCCTCTTGCATGCATGGCTCAGTACCATGATCAAGGCCCCCATACACAAAGTTTGTCTAGTTTGGTGGGTAGCCTAGAGGAACAATAGTACCGATGGGGAGGCGAGGTCTCCCCATGTCCTGCATGGACTCTAGTGCGGGTGTTGCTACAATATTCCGCACTAGATACTCCCCTAGGCCCATATTGGCCATTTCAATGGTGATTGTTGGTGATTGAGGGGGAGGGAACGGAAGTTCTTTCGAAGTCCACTCCATGTCGGGTGGACTAGGAGCCTCGAATTCCATTCTACTAGGCATCTCCTTAGTAGAGATAGTTGATACTGATGGCGGTGCCTCTTCCAGGGGTTTCTTCCCTTTGTCCTTCTATGTGGCCACCGTAGGTGGCATCGTTGGTGAAGGATCAGACGATGAAGATGGACCCGACTGTGGTTTTGATGGACTTGTCAATGGGGATGCCTATGGAATCGGACCCTGTCTAGATGGATTCAACTAAAAATCCAAATGCGTTGATGGAAGGGTCGATTGCGGCATCAGCTGCACCGCATTGCAATACTTGAAGGGTTCTAAGTCCACCGGGACTACATGTACCTCCCCTTCAAATGTATACTTTAAACACTGATGAGCTATCGAAGGGACACACTTCATGTCCCTGATCCATGGCCGACCCAGCAAGATGTTATAGGCCATCTCACCTTCCAAAATATGGCACAATGTAGGTATAGTCTTTTGTCCCACTTGGATGGGTAGGACAATTGTGCCAACTATCGAGCATATTGCATCATTGAATGCTCGTAGAGTGTAGGTGGAAGCCATGATGTGAGATGTTGGAAACTTCAGATGTTTCAATGCCACTGTTGTGATGATATTATTGGATGAGCCAGTGTCTACCAACACCCTCTTATACGGAATCCCGTTGACCCGCATGATAACATGCAGGGGTGGATCCGCCATGTCATCAGCCATTGATTTCACTTCATCTTCTCGAAAGGTGATGACTGGCTCAGTGCATCATTTGACATGTCCCACAAAGTTGTTGAAGGAATTTTCTTCATGGGGCTGCAACTCGATGGCTTTCAATATCTCCATTAGAGCCTCCCGATGGGGCGTTGATTGTTGTATGAGCTCGTATATGGAGAGCCTAGCCAACGTGGTCCTCAAGCTCTGAGTGAGTTTGGTCCGAATTATGGCCACGGGTCTAGGCGGAGGAGGTTGCGTAAGGTGATGTTGTGGTTGTGATGTTGTTGGCACCTCACCTGTAGTTGTCACGGGGTAGCTATGCTCGGATACCTCCTATTTCGAGTCACTATACTGATCATCCCTACATACCCCTACATGGGGCAGTTCTGTGTGACCTCATTGACTTGTAGGGTCTTTTCCTATGCATCATGGGCAGGCAAGGGGTCATTAAAGACCTCCATTTGTTGGTTGCTTTGTGCCATGGGACTATCCATCGCTAATGTCTTGTTATCTATTAGGTCTTGCACCAAGCCCTTAAACTTCCAACATGCATTAAGGTCATGTCCCTTCCGCCTATGGAACCTATAGTACAAATATTCCCTGTAGCCCTTAGGTTTTGGCATGTTGGGATCTATGGGTTGAATCTCGAGCAGGTTGATCAAGTTTGCCACTGACAAGCGGTCAAACAGGGAGTCTCTGGACTCTGTGTAAGGTGTGAATTGTCGCCTAGGGCAACATGGTTGATTTTGTTCTTGCCTCTAATTTTCTTAGTCATAGCTATTAAGAGGCACCGCCTGATAGTTAGCCTTTTGGGGCTATGTTGCTTGTGCAGGCTTAGGGATGTTGATAGCAACCTGATTGACCGCAGCAGGTTTCTGTTGCGTGGTCCCTATTTTGGTGTTCTTAGACCATTCTTTCTTCTTTGGCTTGGCTATCTCGCCATCCTAAATCTTGATCTCTTCAATGATTCTAGCTTGTGCCAGAGCTTCCTCTAAGGTGGCATATTGCTGCAGCTGCAATAGCATAGAGATCGATCTCAAATAGCTCTTTGAGAACATTTGTGTGAGGTCGAACATAGGAGGGAGGTAGGGTAGCTTAGAAAGCAGAGTCCTCCATCGATTCCCATAGGCTACCATGGTTTCTTCCTCATACTGCTTGAGGATGGCTAGGTCACTTAGTGACGCCTTCTTCTTGGTGTTGAAGGCGAAGCGTTCGAGGAATGCATCCACTAGCTGATCTAAGTTGCTAATGTTGTGCTTTGGCAATTGAGTAAACCAATCCGAGGTAGGGCCTACGAACGTGGTGATGAATGTTCTTAACAACAAAGCATCATTATCCTGAATGCCAAAGCATTGGCTCAGGAATCTAGTCACATGCTCTTAGGCATCCTCCTCACCTCTAAATATTGCCAACTGAGGCAACTTAAAGTGTTCAGGGTAAGGGGGTGTAGGCACTGACGGATGCACAGGATGACTGCAGAGTTGGCGTAACATGGGCTTTTGGGGCCCAGAAGTCTTGGTCTCCATAGACTCCAAATGCTCTAGCAGCACTTTATATGCATCAGAAGATTTAATCTCTTCCTCTTTAGTTTGCTCCCGTTGTGGGTTGTGGGAAACTTGAGGCCTATGGAGGGGTGGCCGGATAGCAGCCCCTCCGCCTTGGTAGGGCATCTCGGCCCGCTCTTCTTCTTTCTCATACTCCTCATAGGCCTCTTGAGGAGTTTTTGGATGAGACCTATGACCATGGGTGGGTCCCCATGGAGGGAGCCCGTCGTTGTTCCTGGGAGTGGCCTCCCGCTCAGGTCTAGGAGGTCTCGGAGGCAACACTTGGTAAGGTCATGGGGACCTATCTCACACCAAGGGGTTGCGCCTCTCATATGGTTCTGCTCTTTGGGTGCGAGGGGTTGGAACCCTCTCAGGCATAGTGTTATGGAGTAGCTCATATATTTGGCATTGAATGCGCTCTTTGCTAAGGCAATATAGATGCTCTAGCTACTGTTGGTCTTGCTCAAGCTGCGTGATCTGCGCTTGGTAGGCGGCATGTCTAGCGACTACCAGGTCGATTTTTTCCACCATCTTGAGTCTAGGAGGCCTAGATGCCTCTCCTACACATTTATCTTGGTCACGATGATCTGAGATCTCTATAGGTTGCTTCCCTCTATCGAGGTTGGTGACATTCACTCGAGGCTCTGGCCTCGATAGGTGATTCTTGTAGATAGTAGGTGCGGAGGCACATTGCTCTCATGATGTGTATTGCTCTTGAGGAATGTAATGGTCTTCCTCATGCTCCCTTTCGTATATGTGAAAGGGGTGGGCAGAGTTGGCTCGCCCTGCTTGAAGAGCCTTGTGCTCTGGATTTGGCTTTTTATTCCTAACAATGATGGGGGGTAAAGGAGGGATGACATAATCATGTGGCCTCTCCTCATGGACCCTATGTTGTTCTAGCACTTCATCACGCGGTGGCCACTCATACCAAGCTTCTAAGGGATCCTTCTCATTTATGTTGAGTGCCACGTGTAAGGACTCCTCCTGAAAGGGGCTATGATGGATGGGCGTGTCCCTCAAAGGGGTGCCTCTATAGTCCCATTCTGAAATGGCATGATGTGGACTCTCTTGTGGGTTAGGCCACCAAGGTGGTATGACCAAGTCCTTGGGGCTATAGCGGAGGTGACTTGTGCCCCCTTGTACACTCTCCATAGCTTCTGCCCTTGATTGGGCTTGGCTACGGGTGTACACCATGGTGGTGCTCTCCTACAAGATGCATAGATTTTTATTTCTTTTTATGATTTTTTATGCTACACTAAATAGAAAAGATCACACACACAAAGCAATTATTATCTCGTTTAAAGATTAAAGGTGTGCCCTAAACCTGGTTTAGTGTGTTTTGATTTTGTTTTGAAAGCTTTTGTAAAGGACGTTTAAATGCAATATGATGGCTCTTATGACTCCCAAAAATGGTCGCCCCTTCGATATACCATTGCCAGGCCGATATACCAACCTCTCTATATACCCACCCTTACGTGAGGGAAATTATTGGTACGTGAGAGCAGATGGTACGTGGAACGTAGGTGGTACGGAAGGGGAATCACCCTATTTTTGACACCTACCATAGAAGACTTATCCTCATGCACTGGGAATCACCCCAGCTACACTCGGTCAGCTTTCATCAGGATTTACGTCTAGCAACAGTAGCGATCGGGGTTTATGAATGCAAAATTCAAGCCAAGGTGGTGATGAAATCCACCGTTGGTCTTGATCAAGGGCTAGGGTTTTACGACCAGCTCCTTGGTGTTTATGTTGCCACGTGATGTGTGGGGTTATTTTTATTTTGCATGAAATAAAATAAACATGCAGTACAACTTTTCCTAAGCAAGCAAAGAACCAAAAAAATAGAAAATAGAAAACAAAAAATGATAGGAGTTCAAGACCCTTACCTCTTCTCTGCCCAAATCTACTGGTTCTGAGTTTCTATCCTGAAACTGCATAGACAACTATTCGTCCTGGGGAGGGATGAATTATAGGACTATATTCATCATAGGGTGGGGCAAATGCCCATTCGTCCCTGGGTAAGACGAATTCCAACTCTGTATTCACCTCAGGCTGGAACGAACAGTAGTCCAACGTTTGAAAACTCGGTACCTTCAAGCAAAAACAACCAAGTTTTGATCAGATTTCTTATCTTAAAAATAGAGGACAAGAGTCCCACCGTGATCGCCACTGAAAGCATGAGGATACGAAAGCAAAAAGGAAACTCCAAGTGCGATGCAAATGGAACTAAACTTAATGCTAAATCCTATGATTTGGAAGTGCATGAAAGGAGGGTGTAGACACCAAAACAACACCAATCCGATTATGTGACTGCAAACACTAATCGCATTGACACACACAGCCCCAAGGGTAGCCCCCAGAGGTTAAACAGTGGTCCTAACCACTCTCACAATAGTTTTGGAAGGTCAGAGATCAATTTGGCACCTTCAGGCACTTTGCTCAATATCCGTTCCACCCAGGGACGAATTCAAACTGGGATTCGCCCCACCCAGGGACGAATATCAGGATTCGCTCTAGGGTGGGGCGAATTGCAGGTTTGACGGGCAAAAAGTCAAATCTTGACAAATGGCAGCTCAGATCCGCCACTTAACGCTTCCTTCATTGCATGGGAGTGTGGGTGAGCATTTTTGAGCGTTAGAGGCAATTACAAGGGCAGTCATGAAGTCCCTAATCAGGGAGGAATCTCCTTCCCCCTTGGGAAGGCATGATTGCCAAGTGGCGCCTCTGCATGCCCAATTCAAGAGACCTCCAGGTCTATAAATTGGTGAGTTTCCTCACCCCAAAATATAGATAGAAGGAGCATTTTGGAGCAACGAAGTGCTGTCATTTTACTTTCACACCCACACCCTTTTGAGTTGTGTCTTTCACATCCTTGATCTCTTTTGGAGAGGAGGTCATAGGGTGGTTATTGGAAGCACAAATCTGGAACCAAAACCCGACATTTGGCCACAATATCCCACCAAATTTTTCGAAAATACCCCACAAGAGGTTTTGGACCCATCCCAAGTGGATTGGTGCCGAAATCAGGCCCCAAACGGTGGGCGGCCTGCCCCAGGGCGCCCCTCCCACACTGCTACAGTCCTAATCGCCCCTCTTCGGAGCGATGGGAAATCTATGGTAGATTTTCTTTCTTTCATTTTTGCATTCAATTCTATGATGCTTAGATAGGTTGTCATTTAAATTTCATCTCGTTTTGAACAATTTTGATCATGTTTCTATCTTCGTTCGCCTTTACTAACTTGCAGGTAGCATCATCAAATTCCCATTGATGGAGGCCAAATTGGGAAAATATGACCATCTGGGTCTTCCCAAAATACCCCCAATTAGCTAACCCCAAGTTTGCAGGTCTTTTGGAGCTTCCTAGGTAGGACATTTGGGACAGTACCTTTTCGGCATTTTGTTGCAGGTAAATTCGTCCCGCCCCGGAGCGAATTCAAATCGGTGAGGAATTTCTTGACTGTTCTTTTTGCAGTGCCCTCTTGGTGATGTCTTGATGCCCCTGTCAAATTTTTAGAGCATTTGGATTCATTTTAGTCATAGTTTAATTCATTTTTCTCATTCACTTATCGTAGGCTTGGGGATTGCATGCTTTATTTTATCCATAGGTGCTACTGATCGTTTCTTGTTCCTTTGAACATAGGGTCTAGACATCGGAGGAGCAGAAAGGAGTCAAGATTCATCAACGCAAGTGGCGGCGATGTTTGGTCCACCCATTTTTACATGTGGGCACGCGAAAGAAGGAAGGGCATCCATGGATGTAACAAGAATGCATACTTAAACGCTCCTAGCCCTTGGAAGGGGGAGGAGGCATTGTAACCGAGTTTTGAAACATATCAATAAAAAGGGCTGTCTTCTTTATTTGCCTTTGTTTAAGTTTTGATTCGTTCATGCTTTCCCTCTTTTCATGCACTTTCAATTCCTAGGATTTAGCGTTAAGTTTGGTTCAGTTTGCATCGCATCTTCGCTTTCCTTTTTGCTTCCGTATCCTCGTGCTTTCAGTGGCGATCACGGTGGGACCTTGTCCTCTATTTTTAAGATCAGAGATATGATCCAAACTTGGTTGTTTTTTCTTGCAGGTACCGAGTTTTCATACGCTGACTGTTGTTCGTTCCATCAGGAGGCGGATACAGAGCTAGAATTCGTCCTACCCAGGGACGAATGGGAATCTACCCCACCCTATGATGAATACAGTCCTGTAATTCATTCCTCCCTAGGATGAATTTCTATCTGTGCAGTTTCAGGGCAGAAACTCAGAACCGACAGATTTGGGCAGAGAAAAGGTAGGGATTCTGAACTTTTCTTGTCATTTTCTGTTTTCAGTTTTTCTGTTTTTAGGTTACTTGTTTGCTTAGGGAAAGTTTTCTTTTACTGCTTGCTTGTTTCCCTTTTGCAAAATAAAAATAACCCCACACATCACGTGGCAACATAAACACCAAGGAGCTGGTCGTAAAACCCTAGCCCTTGATCAAGACCAACGGTGGATTTCATCACCACCTTGGCTTGAATTTTGCATTCATAAACCCCGATCGCTACTGTTGCTAGATGTAAATCCTGACGAAAACTGACCGAGTGTAGCTGGGGTGATTCCCAGTGCATGAGGATAAGTCTTCTATGGTAGGTGTCAAAAATAGGGTGATCCCCCTTTCGTACCGCCTACGTTCCACGTACCATCTGCTCTCACGTACCTATAGTTTCCCTCACGTAAGGGCGGGTATATAGAGAGGTTGGTATATCGGCCTGGCAATGGTATATCGAAGGGGCGACCATTTTTGGGAGCCATAAGAGCCATCATATTGCATTTAAACGTTCTTTACAAAAGCTTTCAAAACAAAATCAAAACACACTAAACCAGATTTAAGGCACACCTTTAATATTTAAACGAGATAATCATTGCCTTGCGTGTGTGATCTTTTCTGTTTAGTGTAGCATAAAAATCATAAAAAGAAAAAAAAATCTACGCATCTTGTAGGAAAGCACCACCATGGTGTACACCCGTAGCCAAGCCCAAGCAAGGGCGGAAGCTACAGAGAGTGTACAAGGGGGCACAAGTCACCTCCGCTATAGTCCCAAGGACTTGGTCATTATGCCTTGGTGGCCGAGCCCACAAGAGAGTCCACATCATGGCATCTCAGAATGGGACTATAGGGGCACCCCTTCGAGGGGCACTCCCATCCAGCATAGACCCTTTCAGGAGGAGTCCTTACATGTGGCACTCAACATAAATGGGAAAGCTCCCTTAGAAGCTCGATACGAGTGGCCACCGTGCGATGAAGTGCTAGAACATAGGGTCCATGAGGAGAGGCCACAGGATTATGTCATCCCTCCATTGCCCCCTCTCATTGTCAGAAACAACAGGACAAATCCGGAGCACAAGGCTCCTCTGGCAGGGCGAGCCAACTCCGCCCACCCCTTTCACACTTATGAAAGGGAAAATGAGGAAGACCCCTACCTTCCTCAAGAGCAATATACAGCATGGGAGCAATGCGCCTCCGCACCTGCTATTTACCAAAATCATCTTTCGAGGCCAGAGCCTCGAGTGAATGCCGCCAACCTCGATAGGGGGAAGTGACCTATAGAGATCTCGGATCACCACGACCGAGATAAATGCGTAGGAGAGGCATCTAGGCCTCCTAGACTCAAGATGGCAGAACAGATCGACCTGGTAGTCGCCAGACATGCCACCCGCCAAGCGCAGATTACGCAGCTTGAGCAAGACCAACAGCAGCTAGAGCATCTATATCACCTTAGCAAAGAGCGCATTCAACACCAAACAGATGAGCTACTCCATAACACTATGCCTGAGAGGGTCCCAACCCCTCACACCCAAAGGGCAGAACCATATGAGAGGTGCAACCCCTTGGTACGAGATAGGTCCCCATGACCTTACCAAGTGCTGCCTCCAAGACCTCCTAGACCTGAACGGGAGGCCACTCCCCGGAACAACGATGGGCTCCCTCCACGGGGACCCACCCATGGTCATAGGTCTCACCCAGAAACTCCTCGAGAAGCCTATGGGGAGTATGAACAAGAAGAGGAGTGGGCCGAAATGCCCTATCAAGGTGGAGGGGCTGCTATCCGGCCACCCCTCCATAGGCCTCAAGTCTCCCACAACCCACAATGGGAGCAAACTAAAGAGGAAGAGATTAAATCTTCCGATGCATATAAAGCGCTTCTAGAGCATTTGGAGTCTATGGAAACCAAAGCTTCTGGGCCCCAAAAGCCCATGTTACGCCAACTCCGTAGTCATCCTATGCATCCATCAGTGCCTGCACCCCCTTACCCTGAACACTTTAAGCTGCCTCAGTTGGCAATCTTTAAGGGTGAGGAGGATGCCCAAGAGCATGTGACCAGATTCCTGAGCCAATGCTTTGGCATTCAGGACAATGATGCGTTGTTGCTAAGAACATTTATAACCACATTCATGGGCCCTGCCTCGGATTGGTTCACTCAATTACCGAAGCACAACATCAGTAACTTGGATCAGTTAGTGGATGCGTTCCTCGAACGCTTCACCTTCAACACCAAGAAGAAGGCATCACTAAGTGACCTGGCCAGCCTCAGGTAGTATGAGGAAGAAACCATGGCGGCCTACGGGAATCGATGGAGGACTCTGCTTTCCAAGCTACCCTACCTCCCTCCTATGTCCGACCTTACACAAATGTTCTCAAGAAGTTGTTTGAGATCGATCTCTGTGCTATTGTAGCTGCAGCAATATGCCACCTTAGAGGAAGCTTTGGCGCAAGCCAGAATCATCGAAGAGATCAAGATACAGGATGGCGAGATTGCCAAGCCTAAGAAGAAAGAATGGAACAAGAACACAAAAATAGGGACTACGCAACAGAAACCCGCTGCGGTCAATCAAGTTGCTATAAATGTCCCTAAGCCTGCACAAGAAATACAACCTCAAAAGGCTAACTATCAGGCGGTGCCTCCTAACAATTATGAAAGAGAAAACCAGAAGTAGGAGCAAAATCAGCAGCATCACCCTAGGCGATAATTTACACCTTATACGGAGTCTAGGGACTCCCTATTTGACCGCTTGTCAGCGATGAACTTGATCAACCTTCCAGAGATTCAAACCATAGATCCCAATGCATCGAAGCCTAAGGGATACCGGGAGGACTTGTATTGTAGGTTCCACAGGCGGAGGGGACATGACCTTAATGCATGTTGGAAGTTCAAAGGTTTGATACAAGACCTAATTGACAATAAGACGTTGGCAGTGGACAACCCCGTAGCGCCAAACAACCAACAGATGGGAGTCTTCAGAGACCCCTTGCCTACCCATGAGGCACAGGAAAAACCCCTTCAAGTCAATGAGGTGCAACAGAATTGCCCCATGCAAGGGTATGTAGGAATGATAAGCATAGTGACTAGGAACAAGAGATACCCAAGAGTTGCCCCCGAGGTAGCCACAAGAGAGGTTCCATCGATGTCACAACCTCAACAACACCCTATGCAACTACCTCCGCCTAGACCCATGGCCACGATTCGGACCAAACTCACGCAGAGCTTGAGGACCACGTCGGCTAGGCTCTCCATATACGAGCTTATACAACAATCAACGCCCCATCGGGAGGCTCTAATGGAGATATTGAAAGCCATCGAGTTGCAGCCCCATGAAGCGAATTCCTTCAACAACTTCGTGGGACATGTCAAATGATGCATGGAGCCAGTCATCACCTTTCGAGAGGATGAAGTTAAATCAGTGTTTGATGACATGGCAGATCCACCCCTGCACGTTATCGCGTGGGTCAACGGGATCCCGTATAAGAGGGTGTTGGTAGACACTGGCTCGTCCAGTAACATCATTACCACAACAGCATTGAAACATCTAAAGTTGCCAGCCTCTCACATCATGGCTTCCACCTATACACTGCGAGCATTCAATGATGCGATATGCTCGATAGTTGGCACAATTGTCCTACCCATTCAAGTAGGACAAAATATGATACCTACATTGTGCCATATTTTGGAGGGTGAGATGGCCTATAACATCTTGCTAGGGCGGCCATGGATCAGGGACATGAAGTGTGTCCCTTCGATAGCTCATCAGTGTTTGAAGTATACATTTGAAGGGGAGGTACATGTAGTCCCGACGGACTTAGAACCCTTCAAATATTGCAATGCGGTGCAGCTGATGCCGCAATCGACCCTTCCATCGATGCACTTGGATTTTTAGTTAAATCCATCTAGACAGGGTCCGATTCCGCAAGCATCCCCGATGACAAATCCATCAAAACCCCAGCCAGGTCCATCTTCATCGTCTGGTCCTTCACCAACGATGCCACCTATCATGGCCAAACAGAAGGACAAAGGGAAGAAACCCCTAGAGGAGGCGCAATCAACGCTACCAATAGTATCAACCATCTCTACTGAAGAGATGTCTAGCAGAATGGAAGTTGAGGCTCCTAGTTCACCCAACATGGAGTGGATTCAGGAAGAGCTTCCATTCCCTCCTCCTCAATCACCAACAATCACTATTGAAATGGCCAACACGGGCCTGGGGGAGTATCTGGTGTGGAATGTTATAGCAACGCCCACACTAGAGTCCATGCAGGACATGGGGAGACCTCGCCTCCCCATCGGTACAATTGTTCCTTTAGGCTACCCACCAAACTAGACAAACTTTGTGTATGGGGGCCTTGATCATGGTACTGAGCCATGCATGCAAGAGGATGAAGATGAAGAGCCCTTTGCAGAAGATGTCAACTATTTGTCCAACCCGAACTTCACTCTGAGATATCTTGGCCAATGCAATTGGCATGGATATGGGTTAGGCAGGTATGAGCAAGGAGTGCATGTCCTTTGCCAACCAAGATACCAAATGCCTTATGACAAGTCGGGCGTGGGGTTCAACCACCCCCTACCCTTAGACATCTTGGTAGAGAACATGCAAGGCCTAGGGATAGGCAACAAGGGTGGATTGGCATTAGATCCCTATGCCAACCCTAATACAACATATACATTAGGGGATTATCTCCCATGGTCGACAACCACCCTTGTTAACCTCAATAACCCTTTCCCTTTGCTAGAGAGAGGCGAAAGTTTGGGGACTCACTTTCAAGGAGGGTATAGACAGTGTCAAGAGGGATCTTCGGAGGATGAGTCAGAGTATGAACCAACATCATATGACCCCTTCGAATCAGATAGTGATCACTCACAAGTGATCCCCATGAATGACTATCAAGAGAGCCTCTTGACAATGTTCCCTCTAGAGGCTCCAATCGAGCCAGTGCCACGTCAAGAGAATCAGGTCCCCCCATGGAGAGTGGAACAACCACAATGGGGCCAGATTAATTTGCTTGAGCAGGATGAGCCTGTAATGCCTCAAATAGTTATCGAAGCCAACGAGGGCTTTTGGATCTTCGATAGTGATTACGAAGATGAAACAAAAATGACATATCTTAATCACATGCGGTAGATGCAGCAACCATACCCCTTGGAGATTAATGACATATTTGAATAGTTGAACATAGTGCCAGGGCATGAGTGGTACGTAGACCCAACGCGGTGGGACCAAGTGTTGGATCCGCCACTCCAGGTATACGAAGAGCACCTTCCACCCCGAGACCCTAGAGTGATATCAGTGTCGAGGGTAGACCCTATCCTCCTATCAGCACATAGGGCCGATCCATTCATGCCAATACCTCCAGAGCCAGATCCGAAGCACAGGAATCATCTAGAATGTTCAAATCACCACACCCACGGTAATGGAGACCAAAATCATTTCATCAACATGATCTCCATTGACTTAACCGCCCCCATCCATAACCCGACCGATCCAGCATGGTCATTGCATCTAGACATAGATGCCATAGACTGGGATCGCGTCAATTCACCTCCATCCCCATCAGAGTACTGGCCTTTCGGTAAAATGCTTCATTTTACCCCAGGGCCAACTCAGGATATCTTCCATGCTGAAGAGGAACCCGAGGTTCCCAACGTAGATTTAAACTCAGCAAATGATATCCATTTGATCCCGACTCCACACCAGTTGGAGGATGGATCCCACATGTCGATCGAGGAGATGACTGACGTAGACATCGGCTCAGATCCAATGAATCCATAGATTATCAAGTCAGGGGTAAGCTTATCCCCCGAAGAGCAAGCCGACTACATTACCCTTCTCAAAGAGAAGAAGGAGGTTTTTGCATGGTCCTACAGAGACATGCCGGGGCTAGATCCATAGCTAGTCATGCATAATCTAATGCTTGATCCGACAATCAAGCCAGTTAAGCAAAAACTACGCAAGATGCACCCAACAGTGGCCTTGATGGTCAAAGACGAATTGCAAAAGCTGTTGGATGCACAGTTTGTCATCTACGTGGATTACCCACCATGGCTATCCAACATGGTGCCCATCAAGAAGCCTGACGGGAGGATTCGCATATGCACTAATTTTTGAGATCTAAACAAAGCGAGTCCTAAGGATGATTTTCCCTTGCCTAGCATCGATGCATTGGTAGACGCTACAATAGGCCACGAAATGCTATCCCTCATGGATGGTTTCTCGGGATACAATCAGATTCGTATCAATCCCGAGGACCAACTAAAAATGGCGTTCACAATGCCTTGGGGGACATTTTGTTATAAGGTCATGCCCTTTGGCCTTAAAAATGTTGGCGCCACCTACCAACGTGCCATGACGTACATCTTCCATGATTACATGCATAAAACTTTGGAAGATTACATGGATGATTTGTTGGCCAAATCTCTTTTGCGCCCAGATCATATCGATGACTTAAGCAAGATCCTCGATCACCTCATGGAACATAAAGTCATACTGAATCCCAAGAAGTGCGTATTTGGCGTCACATCTAGAAAACTCTTGGGTTTCATAGTCTCAAAGCGAGGAATCGAGGTGGACCCAAACAAAGTCAAGGCAATCCTTGAAATGCTTCCCCCAACTACCATCAAGCAGCTCAGAAGCCTATAGGGAAAGGTCACGTCAATCAAGCGCTTCATAGCGCAGCTATCTGACAAGTGCCGACCCATGAACAAATTATTGCACAAGGGGGTAGCATTTCACTGGGATGATGAGTGCCAGTCAGCCTTTGACGACATTAAAAGATACTTGGCTTCGCCGCCAGTATTGGCACCACCTAGGCCAGGAGTGCCATTCTACTTATACATCTCAGCTACTGAGGTGGCACTGGGCGCCATGCTAGCCTAGAAGAATGAACTTCACAAAGAACAGGCTACTTACTATCTTAGCCACACCCTGGTCAGTTATGAACTTAACTATGCATACGTTGAGAAACTCTGCTTGGCAGTGGTGTTTGCTACCAAAAAGCTATGCCACTACATGCTGAGCAACACGACGTATGTTGTGTCTAAGGAGAATCCATTGTGGTACATGATGAGTCGTACTTATCATAGTAGCCGCACGGCGAAATGGATCATGTTGTTGACGGAATTTGACATAGAGTTTATTGGACAGAAATCCATCAAAGGACAAGTCATAGCCGATCAACTAGCAGAGGCTCCTCTCGAAGATGATCAGCCTCTCGGTCATAGAACTACCCGATGATGGGGTCTTCCATGTCTCAAAATCACTAGATTTTGATGAGCCTGAGTCACAGGCCGACATAACCCTATTTTTTGATGGTTCTAAATGTGAGCAAGGAGGTGGCATGGGAATTGTATTCTTCACACCGCAAGGGGCTCCAATGCCTCTGTCATTTAAATTAGACTTCCCGTGCACCAACAATAATGCAGAATATGAAGCCTTGCTCATAGGTCTTCAAACAACAATCACCATGAACATCAAATGATTGAACATCTTTGGTGATTCGCTGTTAATTGTCAACCAAGTCAAAGGGGTATTCCAATGTAAATGCCCAGTTCTGTAGGCCTACAAAGCCCTTGTGGACAAATTCCTGGTAAAGCTTGAATGGTACGACATCGAGGCACTCCCTCGGTCATCGAATCATTTTGCGGACACTATGGCCTCCTTGGGGTCACTAATCCCGCAAGACATTTCTGGTGATATGACAACCATTCAAGTCAAAACACTATCACAATCCGTGATGGAGCGTGCAAGCTCTGACTTAACGCCAGGAATCCACATGATCCAGATTGAACCACCTCAGGATAGGTTCTCTCGAATCCATGATCATCTGAAACATGCCAACTGGGGGTCCTTGTTCTCCCCTACTCCCCTTAATAGCAACACAACGCTATTCTTACAAGTTCTTTCCCGCTCAGCGTTTGCTAGGGATGAACTTCAAGAGGGATTGGTTGTTCATACCATCGAGGCTTCTGATCAGCAGGATTGGTATTCACCCATAAGGGACTACCTCAAGTTAGGTAACCTCCCACTTGGATTGATGCATGCCACAAAATGAGCATTCAAGCAGAAAGCGGCAAAGCATGTCTTGTTAGGAGACATTTTGTACCATCGTAGCTATGAAGGGATCCTCCTTCGGTGCTTGGACCAGCAAGAGTCCACTTGGGCGATCGCCCAAGCGCACGATGGTACATGTGGTGGCCACTTCAGTGGTATGGCCATCGCCAAGCGCATTCTTTGCATGGGCTATTATTGGCCATCTTTAGAGCGAGATTGTTGCGCATATGTAAGGAAGTGCGTGAAGTGTCAACATCATGCTAATTTGACACACGTACCTTCCCAGGCCTTGCATCCGATCCAATCGGCTTGGCCATTTTCATAGTGGGGCTTAGATCTAATCGAAAAGATCTCCCCTGCATCGTCAGGTCATCACACGTTTATCATAACGGCCACAGAGTACTTCACCAAGTGGGTGGAAGCAGTCCCGCTTACCTCTACGACTGGAACCCGCATTGCGGAGTTCATTTTGCATAACATCATATGTCATTTTGGTATTCCATCCAAGATCATCTCGGATAATGGGACGTCATTCAAGAACAAAGATGTGCGTGCTTTGACCACAAAGTACAAAATTTAGCATAGTTTTTTGACACCCTATTATCCGTAGGCAAATGGGCAAGCAGAGGCATCAAACAAAATGCTAGTTGCCATCCTCAAAAAGATAGTCATAGACAGTCATAAGGATTGGCACATTCAGATCCCACTTGCCCTATGGGCTTATCGCACTAGCATTCGGACACCCACTGGGGCAACTCCGTTTTCGCTCGTGTATGGCTCTAAGGCTGTCATGCCTCTCGAGTTGGAAATTCCTTCCCTGCGCATATCAATGCAAGAGTTCATCGATGATGACACTGCATGGTAGGCCCGGTTAGACCAGCTTACGTTGCTCGATGAATGACATGTTAATGCTCTCGAGCATTTACGTATCTATCAAGAGCGACTGAAGAAAGCATACAACATGAAAGTTCACCTGAGGGACTTTCAGGTTGGTGACTTGGTCTTAAAAGAGAACCAATAGAACTCTAGCTTGCCGCCCCATCTAAGGGACAAGTTCATGGCAAACTGGTTAGGTCCCTATGTAATTGATAGTAAAATAGGACCTGGAACATACCGGCTAGCCTCTCTTGATGGAATCAAGGAACTAGAACCCTTGAACATCAGCCATTTGTGGCCATTCCATATCTAGAAGAGCCACAGCCCAACCAAAATGCTCCAAGGATTCCCACAATCGCTTGGTCAATCCCAAAATGCTCCAAGGATTCCCATAATCACTTGGTCAATCCCAAAATGCTCCAAGGATTCCCACAATCGCTTGGTCAATCCCAAAATGCTCCAAGGATTCCCACAATCGCTTGGTCAACCCCAAAATGCTCCAAGGATTCCCCCAATCGCTTGGTCAATCCCAAAATGCTCCAAGGATTCCTCGCTTGGTCACCCATGCTCCAAGGTTCCCCAATCCTTGGTCAATCCCAAAATGCTCCAAGGATTCCCCCAATCGCTTGGTCAACCCCAAAATGCTCCAAGTTCCATTCTTTTGCTTGGTCAACCCCAAAATGCTCCAAGGATTCCCCCAATCGCTTGGTCAACCCCAAAATGCTCCAAGGATTCCCCTAATCGCTTGGTCAACCCCAAAATGCTCCAAGGATTCCCATAATCGCTTGGTCAACCCCAAAATGCTCCAAGGATTCCCATAATCACTTGGTCAACCCCAAAATGCTCCAAGGATTCCCACAATCGCTTGGTCAACCCCAAAATGCTCCAAGGATTCCCATAATCGCTTGGTCAACCCCAAAATGCTCCAAGGATTCCCACAATCGCTTGGTCAAAAACAAGAAAATTCAAAAAAAATAAAATCATCAAAAGTAACAAAAATGTGCATCTCATTTCCATGCATGCTCAAAATCATCACAAAAAAAATCAAGAGCTCTTTTTGCATCTCATCTTCATACTCATAAATATCAATCCATCAAAAACACAAACATATAGTTGCATTAGGCATCACACACATACATTGCATATTTGTGGTCATACAGGTCAAGGCACCATAGACTGTAATTACTTGGCAAATCCATCTTGTTCCATATTTCTCCGCTTTATAAACAATCCATCACAAATAAACGCCATTCACATATTTTCACCATATTATAGTCAGTTGACTTTTAATGTATCAAGAGTTTTCGTCATTCAGCTGTCAATAGCTTTCTAGCCAAATACTGTACAAAGTCAGACAGATTTTACGAAGGTAGAGTTTTACTTGGATTACACCTTGTTACGTAGCATCCCAACACAAATTAAAACACATAAAAATTCCCAAGTTGTGTGAATGAAAGATGAAACCTGCAAAGCAATCCAGGTCACCATAAGCGAAACGGTTATCTTGCTCATCCCCCCGTGCGAATGACCCCAAGAATGCTGAGAGTTGGCAAAAGGACAAGAATCCTCCCTACCCAATTCCCCAAGAATCCCAAGTTCTCAAAAGTTGCAAAACATCATACAAATTTGCAAAACGTCAAAACTCCAAAAATTTGACATCACAACCAAAGTGCATACATCAAAAGGCACATACAATAGTGATTCTCATCACTCATTATTCAAATCCCTTGCTCAAAAGAAAAATAACAAAAATAAACAATGATTTTTATCACTATAATCGAGCAAGTATCCCAATACAATTGAAGAAAATAAGGGAGTCAAACTTGAATCCCTGGAACTCTCAGCATTCGGAAGGTCATGAGATAAACCTCAGTACCGGTTTGGTTGATAGCCTATCGGTCACTCGTGGCAAACCTCCCGCATGATGATATATCTGTCGCATTAACTTGTGTGCAGATCAATGTTTGCATGTGGATGAGCTAGCTTATGGTATCCTAGATTGCACCTTAGATTAATCTAACTAAATATAACAAAGGAGTTAGTGGGGCTAATTAGGTGATCCTTAGTACAGGTTTGGTTGATAGCCTATCTGGCACTGGCGGTATCCTGACAAATACCACATAAACGAACTCAATTGCACACATAGGGATGTGAAATAACTTGGTCAAAGACAAGTCGGATTCATACCTTGTTCAAAAGTCTTGTAAGATAAAATACAGTTTTGGATAGTTAGTTAAAACATCTGAGTCTCAGAAAACCTAACTACATTCTAGACCAACTGTGCTATCCTCCATCCTCGCTTCCCCATCAGAAAATACAAAAAAATAACATGCATACATGAACAGTCATTTACCACAATAATCGCCTAAGATAAAAAGCCATCAGTTCTGAACAGTCTATGGTGCCACCGCCAAAAATCACAAATTCAATTCATTCATTTCCATTTGCATATCATATACATTAAGCAACATTTGCATTCATCATAACACATGCATCCATCAATGTAAATTAACATGCATACATACACATTCATCAATCATTAGGCATAACATCAAATCACGACACATGTGTAACAAAAATACAATCATCTGTATATATATCATCAAAAATGCCCGTAGGCTACAATATCCGGTCATCTGACCCCGCAAAAAGCCAAAAGCTCAAAAACCCCCAAGCCTAGGGCGTCGGCCACCATGATCACGTAGGATCGGTGCGACGAGAACTACCCCCCGTGGTGTGGGTCCTATGAGACCCCTCAGGGCGGCTACTGCTAGCCCCCGCATCATGCCTACTCGAGCCCCCCTCATCCAGTCGCCTACGTTGAGAGGATGCTGACTGCTCAGTCTCGCTCCCTCTCGAGCGGCACGACGATCCACCTCCACTGAACGTAGGGACCCACCCACCGAGGCGGCTAATCTCTGCCTCCAGCTCCAACCGATGCCACACCAAGTCCATCTCCCATTGGCGATACGTAGCCAAGTTCTCATCGCACTATGCCAAAGCCCTCTCCCTCTCTGCCAGCTACGTCCGTAGGAGATCCCTCTCCCGTGCAGCATCAGTATCCCCATCCTACCGGTGGTAGGCAGCCAATGCATTTTCCCGCTCTACCAGCTGCATGCGTAGGAGATCCCTCTCCCGTAGTGCATCCCCCAGCTCCTCGTCACGCCTCCATAGTAGCCCCTCCAATCGTGCATTCTCAGCACGTAACCCTGACTCCATGTCCTCCGAATCTGCCTGAGGCGTGGGCATCTCTGGAACAACAGCCTGCTCTGGCTCCCACTGCTCCGCGATGTCCTGCATCTCCGGCTGATCCGGAACCCCAAGATCCGCATCCACATCATCTACCTCCACCATGTCCGCATCCTCCAACGGAGCTCCCCAATCATCTCCTGGTGCCTCGGCACCCTCCTCGCCTATTGCTGCTACCTCCATGCCTCCCAGTGGCCCCTCTCCCTGCCATCGTCATAGTATCCACCATTGGTCATACTCTACGGTAGTCCCGACGTCATCCACATCTGGGACATCAATCATCACATCTGAATCCTTGCCAAGTGGTACGATGACTGGCCGGTCTAGAGTCCTCTCGTCCCCTTGATGTCGATAGACCACGGGTTCACTAGGAACCCCTGGTGCACCCCAAACTATCGTGTCACTTGGTTGTATGGGAATAACTCCTACTCGGTCCCATGTCGCCCAATCAGCCATCACCCCCTACGTACCCATCGGAGCCACTCTCCAGCCTCAGTCCCGATAGGGGCGCCAGGACACCTCCCCTAGAGTAAGCCGAGCGAAGGCATCGACATAGTGCCCTACGACACCTGCCCACCATCGACTCTATCCCTACTCCTCAGACCATCGCCATAGATCCACGTAACCTATATCCTTATCCACCATCTCCACCCAAGTCATCCATGGCAACCCAATAGGCCTCTCCACCGCTATGTGTTGCCAAGCCCAACTCTGCAATAGATAGCTACAACTAATCCCCTTCCACCTTCGATAGCGAACCTCGTACAACTCACCATAGAGCTGTGCCAATAGCGTCTATCCCCACCTCATGATCAACGGTGCCTCCATCGAGCACTCCACCAACCGATAGACCACATCCAATAGGTTCCACGGGAACCTCGCACCTGACGAGTTAGGTAGCAGCATGTTGGAAATAAGGCCCATAAGTACTGCATGCCTCACTCCCAACACTCCCTTCTCCAACCACCATCGGACCAAAATCCTGCCAATCTGGCAGTCGCCCTCTGCCCTCTCCACTGGGCTCTCCACACCCACCTCCTCCCCGTGCCCAAAGCATCGTATCAGTATAGTTGTCCGCTGGTCACGCGACGTCGTCCTGATCGGTAGTCCATCTATCGGAATCCATAGAATCCGATAGACATCCTCCAAGGTCACTGTCATCTCCCTATTGGGAGATGGAAGGTGTTGGTCTGGGGATCCCATAGGTTGATCAGGGCTATCAGATAGGCCCGATCCTCGACCATAGGCTCCATTCGAGTCACCTGCTTGAGCCCAAGGGCATCAAGCCACTCCTAGTCAGCCATAGTTAGCGCCTCCCATGCTTTAGCAAAAGCAGTAGGCACGCGATATCGGATCTTCACAACCTGCAACAGAAAACAACACAAAAACATTAAAATCATGAAAAACTGTATAACAATAATAGGCATATACGATGTACAACTCAAAAACAACAAAATTCACAAAAATTTAAAGCAAAAATAGTTTGTCAGTCTTGGGGTTTCTGTACTCTAAGTTTAAAACTGACAGACAAAATAAAAACAACAAAATTCACAAAAACAATTTAACAAAAATAGTTTGTCAGTCTTGGGGTTTCTATACTCTAAGTTTAAAATCGATAAATAAAATAAAAACACAAAAACAATTTTTCAAATACAATTGTCTATCTTAGGGTTTCTGTACTCTAAGTTTAAAACTGACAAAGTCTACACAAACAAAGCAAAATTAAAATAACAGTTTTTTAACCTAGGGTTTTCACCTACATTTTAAAACTGACAAGTTCAGCCTAAAAAACTAGGGTTTGCGTTCAGTTTATCCTAGGGTTTTAGTTTAACAAAATCACAAAATACAAAATTTTTCCTAGGGTTTACTTTAGTGTAAAGCAAAAAATAAATTTCAGAGTTCATTGCGTCTTTTCGAAATAAATGTAAACTAGGGTTTCATTTTTTTTTTCTTTATACAAAGCCAAAGAAAAAGAAAAACAAATTTCAACCTAGGTTTAAGCTATGTTTTCCATTCAGGTGTAAGCTAAGTCTTGATTTGTGTTTAGTTCCATTTTAGGGTTTCACATTTAAACTTTGGAAAACAAAATAACAAAGAAAAATAAACAACTAACTTGCAGTTTTAAACATACAACAAACAAAAGCAAATAACGCCCAGGAGCACTTACTGGTCTCGCTTCGGCTCTGCCGCTCGATCCGGTTTGTGCACTCATGATGTCGAGAGAAATTCGGTAGCGCTTCACTTCGCAGAATTAACCTCCTCCTCCTTAGAGCTCCAAATCGCAAGAAAATTCGAATGCAAATGAACCCAAACCCTAGTTTTGGCCTTTAAATAGGCTTTTTGAGCTTATATTCGTTCCTCCCTAGGATGAGCACTCTGGTTAGCACTCGTCCCACCCTAGGATGAATACTAAGTTGATATTCGTCCCACCCAGGAACGAATTCAGGGCAAAAATTTCAAAAACAACAAAAAATGAACAAAAATGCACCAAAACAACTAATAAGCTTGCCCGATGAAAGTGCTTTTGCACTTGACATTTCGGGCATGCAAAATAGATGTCGGGGTCACAAATCCTCACTATCCTACTCCCTAAGAAGGCTACCATAGCCGGACCGCTCCACGGGAGGACGGATTTTTGAGAATTTCATCCCCAAGCGGCGTCGCCAAAAGGGTCAAAAATCCAACCAAAAATAGCAATAACATTGCCGAACGAAGGCGCCTTGGCGCCTGACATTCTTGGCATCCAAAATAGACGTTAGGGCCACAAATTGTCACTATCCTACTCCCTAAGAAGGCTACCATAGCCGGACCGCTCCACGGGAGAATGGATTTTTGCCAATTTTAGCTCCAAAATGCGTCACCAAAAGGGTTAACACCCACCAAAAATAGGTCTAAATGTCAGAAAACTGCACACACATGTAACGCTAAACATCTGAAGGCACCCTTGCACAAGTCATCTTGGGTCAAGCGACTCGTCGCTTTTCTCATGAAGGTCATTCCCTCATCGATTCGTCGCTTGAGGGGGTAGTCACACTTAGTCACCAATCAACAAATACACACCCAACCATGGAAATGGCATGCATTCAAAGAATCATTGACAAAGACAATCACGCTCCTGCTTGGGGTAGTAAACAAGCAATAATCACAAGCTGATCAAATCACTTGGCATTTCGTGAATCATGAACTCAAGGTTCCCATAGACAAAAGGTTGTGCCCTTTGCCTATTCATGACTGATCAATGTCCAAGATCAAGTAACACCTCACCGAAAAAGGTTAACACTTGAATTGAGTTACTTCGCTCGTCAGAAGCAAGGATTCAAGAATGCATGCCCTTTCCATACTTGGGGCATCAAAATTTGGTTAGGTTACTAAGAAACCCTAATAATTAGTGCTTTGGTTATCTATTTTTGCTCGGCGCTGCGCCATGCACAATGCATCCCAAAAAGGGGCATCTATAGACACCAAAACAACACCAATCCGATTATGTGACTGCAAACACTGATCGCATTGACACACACAACCCCAAGGGCAGCCCCCAGAGGTTAAACAGTGGTCCTAACCACTCTCACAATAGTTTTGGAAGGTCAGAGATCAATTTGGCACCTTCAGGCACTTTGCTCAATATCCGTTCCACCCAGGGACGAATTCAAACTGGGATTCGCCCCACCCGGGGATGAATATCGGGATTCGCTCCAGGGTGGGGCGAATTGCAGGTTTGATGGGCAAAAAGTCAAATCTTGACAAATGGCAGCTCAGATCCACCACTTAACGCTTCCTTCATCGCATGGGAGTATGGGTGAGCGTTTTTGAGCATTAGAGGCAATTACAAGGGCAGTCATGAAGTCCCTAATCAGGGAGGAATCTCCTCCCCCTTGGGAAGGCATGATTGCCAAGTGGCGCCTCTGCATGCCCAATTCAAGAGACCTCCAGGTCTATAAATTGGTGAGTTTCCTCACCCCAAAAGATAGAGAGAAGGAGCATTTTGGAGCAACGAAGTGCTATCATTTTACTTTCACACCCACACCCTTTTGAGTTGTGTCTTTCACATCCTTGATCTCTTTTGGAGAGGAGGTCATAGGGTGGTTATTGGAAGCACAAATCCAGAACCAAAACCCGACATTTGGCCACAATATCCCACCAAATTTTTCGACAATACCCCACAAGAGGTTTTGGACCCATCCCAAGTGGATTGGTGCCGAAATCAGGCCCCAAACGGTGGGCGGCCTGCCCCTGGGCGCCCCCTCCCGCACTGCTACAGTCCTAATCGCCCCTCTTCGGAGCGATTGGAAATCTATGGTAGGTTTTCTTTCTTTCATTTTTTGCATTCAATTCTATGCTGCTTAGATAGGTTGCCATTTAAATTTCATTTCGTTTTGAACAATTTTGATCATGTTTCTATCTTCGTTCGCCTTTACTAACTTGCAGGTAGCATCATCAAATTCCCATTGACGGAGGCCAAATTGGGAAAATCTGACCATCTGGGTCTTCCCAAAATACCCCCAATTAGCTAACCCCAAGTTTGCAGGTCATTTGGAGCTTCCTAGATAGGACATTTGGGACAATACCTTTTCGGCATTTTGTTGCAGGTAAATTCGTCCCGCCCCGGAGCGAATTCAAATCGGCGAGGAATTTCCTGACTGTTCCATTTGCAGTATTTTCTTTGGTGATGTCTTGATGCCCCTGTCAAGTTTTCAGAGCATTTGGATTCATTTTAGTCATAGTTTAATTCATTTTTCTCATTCACTTATCGTAGGCTTGGGGATTGCATGCTTTATTTTATCCACAAGTGCTACTGACTGTTTCTTGTTCCTTTGAACGCAGGGTC
Source organism: Wollemia nobilis (assembly GCA_028583015.1). NCBI lineage: Eukaryota > Viridiplantae > Streptophyta > Pinopsida > Araucariales > Araucariaceae > Wollemia > Wollemia nobilis. Next base: position 377 of record JAQPPZ010000665.1, on the reverse strand, counting down.
TGGACATCGAAGGAGCAGCAAGGAGTCAAGATTCATCAACGCAAGCGGTGGCGACGTTTGGTCCGCCCATTTTTACATGTGGGCACGCGAAAGAAGGAAGGGCATCCATGGATGTAACAAGAATGCATACCTAAACGCTCCTAGCCCTTGGAAGGGGAGGATGCGCATTGTAACCGAGTTGTGAAACATATCAATAAAAAGGGCTGTCTTCTTTATTGGCTTCTTGTTTAAGTTTCGATTCGTTCATGCTTTCCCTCTTTTCATGCACTTTCAATTCCTAGGATTTAGCGTTAAGTTTGGTTCGGTTTGCATCGCATCTTCGCTTTCCTTTTTGCTTCCATATCCTCGTGCTTTCATCATGAAATAGATGACTTATT